>MU223567.1:4837562-4869039 GCA_018584345.1 Thuja plicata | reverse complement strand
TCTTCTTAGATCATTTATATGATCTACTCTCTTTTTAGAGAACACGGTAAGATCATCCAGATACATACCAATGATTTTGTTCTTCATATCACTAAAATAAAGATCCATACCTCTCTAAAAAGTAGCTTCAGCATTGATCAATCCAAATGCCATCTTGTGATATGCAAAGGTCCCCCATGGGGTAGTGAAAGCCATTTTATGTTGATCCACTTCCACAAATTCTATCTGATTATACCCTGAGAAACCGTCTAACATAGACATCATTTCGGCTCCAGCTACGATCTACAAAATATGATCCATGTTGGGAAGGGCGTAGTTGTCCTTCAAAGAAGATTGATTTAGATTTCTGAAGTCGACGCAGATCCTTATTTCTCCGTTGTTCTTCCTCACAGGCACTATATTTGCAACCCAAGTAAAGTGATGGATGGGATATATGATCTTTGCTTTGACTATTTTATCAAATTCTCTGAATATGGCATCAACAACTTTGGGGTTGTAGTTTCTTTGCTTCTGTTTAAATGGAGTAGCTTTAGGTTTTAAGGGAATCTAGTGTTTGAATTTCCCATTCATAAAACTTTTCAAATCTTCGTAGCTCCAGGAAAAAACATCTGAGTATTCTAGAAAAATCTTCTTGGCCTCATTCCTTTCTTCTTCAGTATAACATTTCCCAATATTGATCATCTTGGGGTCTTTTTCAGTTCCAATATTCATTCCTTCATATTCACTAGTGGTAGGCCCTCTTTCAATTCTTTTCTTTTTCACAAACATGTCATGTCTATTGAAGAGTTTTTCAAGAGTGACCAGATGGGGTGGAATGATATTACCTTGCAATTGAATAACATGTGACTTATCTTTCTTCGGATCTCCTTGACAGTTTCCTTTACGGTTGCTATGAATATCTTTGTGGAGGTCACCACCGCTCTCTAGGAAGAGGAGGAGATTCTTGTCATCTTCAAAAACTTTCCAATCTTCCACGTTATTAGGCACAAATGGTTGATATATAACCTCCACTTGGTATTTTCTATCTTTGAATTATGGGTGAGGAAGTAGTAATGAAGTTGAGACAACTAAAGAATCGGCTTTGGAATTCAATTCTCTTGGCACCAATTAGATAAAGAAAGCATCCAATGCTTCTATTTCATCCCATACTCTATTTCTGTAGTTCTTCAACCTGTGGTTTTTTATAGAGTACTGATTCTTGACTTGTCGTACAATTAGCTCAGCGTCACCACAAGCTCTTAGAATTTTCACACCTCTTTCTTTTGCGGTGATAATCCCTAACAAAAGGGCTTCATATTCGGTGATGTTGTTAGTGTTTCCAAACTCTAATTTGTAAGCCAACAACTCACATACTCCATTTGGTGATATCAAAACCACACCTGCACCAGATCTTGATGACGCACAACTGCCATCAAATTCAAGAGTCCATATTTGTGGTGGTATTTCTTCAGTGGAAAATTTCTTTTCCTCTTCAGCGCTTTTCATTTCTTTCTCAGGTTCATCGGTGAACAACATATAATTGCCAAAATCCAATTCTTGATACAAGATTTGAGCTTTAGGGTCATCATATTTCAACACTGTAAAGTTAGCTTTTTCCTCGGGAACCAGTTTAATCTTTTTATTACCTATTGAGATTAAGGCTTGGGACCAATCCATCTTTATCTCTCCTCCAAGGTCTTTGCAAAAACACCTGCTTAACAACAAACCATAGCTAGCAGGTATATCAACAATGAGGATGGTTAACAACATCTTCTTCTTGGGATGTGCTGCTAAGGCCACTTGAGCATCCTTAATCTGGATGACTAGGGGTACTTTCTTGGAATCCATGGAGTAACACCTACCATGGGATTTAGTGAGAGTAAGTCCTAAGGCTTTGGCCATATTAGATGGCATCACATTGTCTGATGCTTCGGAGTCTATTATACAATTGCTCAACCTGCAACCGTTAATATATCAAGATACATAGAATGGGTCAGGCTTTTGGCTAGGGAAGGTGGCTAAAATGGATGATTCCCTCTATTCAACTGGGTCTACAAATAAGGACTCATTTTCTATAGTAGTCATGATGTTTTGATTTAACTCTTGGTTCCCTCCTTTATAGTAATCTACCAGCTTTTGCAACTCAACAAGATTAGACTTAAGATAGTCTATGGGGGAAATCTAAATTCTGGAATCTCTACAAAATTGAATAATGTCAAAAGAGTTTTTTTCTTTACCTAGTTGAGGAATCCTCATACCTTGATTGGGCTCCTTTGAATTGGAGGTAGATGCCTCATTGTTTTTAGGTAGTGATGAACTGTGGCCTTTTTCTTTCTGACTCTGAGTTAGGACTATATAAGAGGTCCCATCTATGGTGGCATAACATGTTGCTTCTTGTTCTGAATCTGATTCACACTCTAAATATGAGTTTTTAGAGTCGCCATGTGAGTATGAATCTAGTTCAGCTCCATATGCTCCAACATTCCACTCGTCAGTCTGATGCATTTTCCAAGCATGAGCTACATCAGGATAGATTTCCCCATCATGATCTGTAGTTAAGTGGAAGGCACACATATTCCCTCTTTTAGGAGGAGCCTCTATAGCTAGCCTCTATGGTGGAGTAGTTAACTGTAACATTTTTCCTTCTGCATTCCTCCCATCGTTATATCTTCCAGGCTATTCCTAAAAATTTTTCTACTAGGGATTATTGAATCTGGGAAGTTGTCTCTTGAAGGCAATAAATTCATTAGACAATTTTTGAATCATCTCATCAAATGACGTAGTATTGCTACTGTTGGCTCTATATTGTATCTCTCTTTTCCATTTCCCAGATGAAATCATGTGGTCCTTGAGTTCTACAACAGTTCTTTGTGTTGCATCCAAATTTACAAGGTTCATTCTCCTTAGATCATAAATTATGTCTGGTGGCATAGCACTTATGAAGAAAGTTTTCAAATTTCCCGCCGTAGGCCTGTCAGCTACTGGGATACGGTTTACCAACTTATTAAATTTAGCTATAAAATATCTCATGTTGATCGATGGTTCTTTCTTGATAGAAGTCAATTGAGTCAACAGAGCATGCTCATCTTCAATAGTTTTAAACCTTCTTTCGAAGGCGGCTCTCATAGTAGCCCAATTGGTAATAGAAGAATTAGGTAAATGATGAAACCAATCAGTAGCACCTTCGATGAGGGTCTCAACGAATAGTCTGACGGCCACATCTTCTTCTTGAACTGCTAGAATGTTAACTGAAGTGAATAAGGCAGCAATATGCTCATCCGTAGATACCTTCCCATCTCCAGAAAATTTGGGAAAGTTCTTTCTAGAGCCTGTAGGGAGAGGGTTATATGCTGCTAGTTGCAGAGGCCCAACTGTAGTGGCCCAAGGGAGTGCCATAGCTACTTGGGGTAAGTAGGGTGTTAGATTGACAACCGGAGGGGCAACTACTCCATGCAATGTCAACACTTGGAAAGTGGCGGATAACTTGGTTATTTGTCTAGGAGGTGAAGAAGGTTTTCTCTGGCTCCTTACGGTTCTATTTCCCTGATGATGTACTTCTAGGAGAGCAAAGTTAATATCTGTAAGTCTCTCAAAGACTGGGTCTGTTCTACCTTCTTTCCTGGTACTTTTGAGAAATCTTTTAGGCTCCACATTTTTGCTTAATGTTGTGTCCTAACCTCATGCTCTGCCCTTCTCAGATTTCTTCTTTGTATGGCTCTCTCAAGTGCTTCTTCTCTAGCTTCTTCCAATTCAAGCACTTGACTATCGTTTCTATAGTGTTTAGTGCTTCTCCTGTATCTCCAAACGAAAGTGTTTAATGAGGAAATGAGATCCTCTTGATTATCTTGGAACCCAAGATTAGGCTGGAGCACAGGGATTATATTTTCATGGGGAAGCACCATCTTTCCTGATTGTATGCTTTCTGGCAAAATGACTATTCATCTCCCCAGTAGAGTCGCCAAAAATATGTTGGTAAACAGATTGTTCTTTTGAATGTAACTCTAAAATACTCAAAACTTGTTTAAGAACAATCTAATACAACAGTTGGGAAATAGTTACTTGAAAACCTATTTTCCCTTTGAATTGGAAGGTACATCTCCCTTATATGAATAATATTCAATGAATTTTAATATTTCCTAATCTAACAGGGGTATGCTCTTAACCTGAGAGCAGGAGAGGTAAACCAAGCTAAATCTAGACAGAAAATCGCTCAGGCAAAGTAAATACAATCCTAAATCTAGCCAATTCTAAGACTTTATCAATCAGATTAATTCCCAAAACTGGTAATGCATGGACAATTACTAAAAATGCAGATGCAAGACTAAAAGCTAACATTATAATGATATTGAGTCAACCTATATTGTAAGAACATTCCCAAAACTTAGAATAGCAACTGATTTTCCCCTTAATTAGCCGTATCAAATCATAATACAAAATTTTGGTTCAAACACAGATTAAAAATCTAGCTCAAAAGAGATGTTCAAATTCAACAGAAAGATAAATGAAATGCAATGGAACAGTTAAAGAAATGGCATTTAGACATACACAATTGACTTAGCAACAATGATATCCTTCACACCAAAATTTAGCCGACCCTTGTATTGATTTTGGGAAAAATACATATAGAGTTCCAGATTGGACCGTTACAAAAAGGGGTAACCGAAATGGTTCAACTTCCCCAACCATAAATGATAACCAAAGGTTTATCTGTTACAAAACTTTAATAAAAATAGCACAATGGGAGAATATGTTTATGATTCAGTTTCCTTCCCCTTATCTAATTTGGCCCTATAGGCTATCACAGCAATGATGACTTGGATGAGCTCTTCATGTCTGTTGATATGGACATTGGTGTAACAGACGAGCAAACTGGAATGTTCTTTGGCTAGATTCTTGATTGCTTCAGTCTGGTCTTTCAATTCCTCCATAGCCCTAAAGATGCATCCACTCAATTGCTGGAGTTCTGGCACCTTGTCTAAATGAGTCGAAGACTGCTCTGCTAACTTGTGCAGATAATCTGTGAATGACTTCTGCATGTTGGCCACTCCAACTATCACTTTTCCTTCACTTCTTGTTTGCAATTCCACATGAAGTCCTAGGAGGAGTTTATAGTCTTTACTTTTCTCCTCTTGCACTTTAACATCTATTTTTTGTAGTCCAGTCTCAGCCTTAATGATCATCTCGATTTTGAACTCCAGACTTTGGAGCCATTCAATCAGGGGCTCATCACCCTTCTATAGGATCTTAACTTTCAGGGCCTCCTTAGTCTTCATCTTCACTGCCACATGTAACATGACTATGCATTCTTGGCATCTTACTCTTTCTGTAGTGAGTGTCTGTAAATTCTTCTTAATGTTGCTCTTCTCTGTTTCTAGCCTTAGAATAGCATTAGCTAACTACTCAATGATCACTAGGTCTTCTGACTCGAGCCTCTCGATCCACCTCTTACCTATTTTCCCATAATGTCGATCTTCTTGCAACTTAGCAAGAATGGCTTGGTTCTCAGCAGTGCTGGGATCAAAAGAAGTTTGGGTACTGGGAGCGCCCACAATAGGAGTTAGGAGATGCCTGATGAAGTCAGTTAGCTGAGCCACTTCTGCCTTAAGCTAAATTTTGGAAGTCTTGAGATCTTCCAGCTCTTCCTCTATTACTACATTAGTGGATTTCCACCAATCCACCTTAGTATCATGTCGAGCCAATCCCATATCGTGTCAAGCCAATCCCAGAGTAGACATTATCTTTACACTCTTCTACTTGCTTGTAGTAGCCTTGGGCTAAAAAGACCATGATAGAGTGTCTTGGCTGGGAATTGCTTCTCCCACTCTCCGCCTCTTGCACTCCAGAGTGTTTTCTATCCATGACTCTGTGCTGGTGACCTTGTTGTAGGAGACCAACTCTTCGATGAATAGCTTCCTTATGAGTGGGGGAGTAGTTTTAGGGTGGGAAGTGAATGGATTCACCGAAGTAGGTGAGGAGATTAGTTTTACACTTTGAGCAACCTCCTATTTCTCTCCACCTCTCTTATCCGATTCTGTAGAGGTACTAGGGCTATCCTCTCCAACTTCAACTATAACAGGGGATACCCTCTTTGCAGTTTCTTGGGTCAAAGTCCTAGTCAAAGTATCTACAACAATAACATTAATTAGTTGTTTGGAATCTGTAGCTTTAGAAAGCTCAGATGTTGACTTAATTTGGTCTGTCAGTATTGCTTCTTCTATAACTCTGATATCTAGGAGAGGACCCTCTCCACAGGTCTTCTCTAAGAGATAAGCTTTCTCAGGAGGCTCATCGCCTCCTCCTAATGGTTGAATTGATCCCTTTGCAACGGTAGAGATTTTTGCTGAGGAAGTGGTTGCGAAACCAGTAGTTGCCTTTACTGGAGTTTTCTGAGTGGGAGGCTTCCTTTCTGACCTCTTCCTTTGGACTACAGTCCACTCAAACCATTGAACTATTCTTTTTTAAATGCCCCCCATCAGATCCTACAAGTCACTTACTACCTGGTCTAGCATAGGCTCTGACCTGATAGGGGTGGACTTTATCTTCTCTAAGTATGTGACATCATACAAATGATTTCCATCATCTTCTAGCCCTTCTACTGCAATGTTAACATTGAAATTTTTGATATGTTCAATGGTTAACTGGCCATAGAATCTTTCCCTACTCTCCAGGTCATCTTTGCAATCGGCCCAATAGTCTTTGATATCAGGTACATGGTGAATGGCCCGACTCATCTATAATATATCTCAGGCATAATTAACTAGATCATACTACGGCCTCAAAACATCATATGTTTCTAGAGAGAACTTCTTCAAGAATGTTTTAAGAACATTCTTTACCTTTGAGCGGGATGCACAACTGTAAGCTCCGATGGTCATTAGGAATTTGTATCCTTTCTTCTTTTCCTTTGAATAGATCAGGTTCACCTGGAGTGCTTGCCTCATTACTTCAATCAGCACGATCATGTCAGTAGGGTATCTGGGCAACTTCAAAGGAAAGTCATCAAAACCTTCAAGATGAAGATATGAGAAATCTCCAAATTGAATGAATTATCATTCAAATTGGCTTATAAAAGCCATGGCTTCAGGAGAAAATCTCCTCTCTAGACAACCTTGTAGCTCCCTACACAGTCTCATTGTAAATGCATCATTAACCGTGAGATAATTAGCATAAGTATTTTGTAGTTGCAAAGAAGGGAAAAACTCATAGCTTTTCACATCGTCTGGGAATTCCTCTAATCCAGGAAGTCCAGGCCAGATTTGAATCGTAGCTAAAATATATAAGAGGACAGAAGACATGTAAAATTCATTCTGGAACTTGGCCCTATTTAGGGCGTCTGAGAGATTCTCACTCACCATCAAGGCCCAGTCAATGAAATGTTGCTAAGAATAGATTATCTGGACTAGGAAGAAATGTTGTTCAATAAAATTAAAAGCTTCACCCTCACCTCTAATCCTGTGAAGTAATACCAGGATGTCCATGATCTCGGGTTTCGGATTTGTACCAAATAATGTTTTGGGCAACTTGCCCTTGGTGATCTTGGCTTCTTTAAACCATGACTTCATAATATCTCTTTTCCTGACTGGTCTCTTCGCTGAATATTCAGAAACTGCCCGGCTATAAGTCATCTCAAAGTATTATGCCTACTCTGGGATGTAGAGAGAATTCTAGACAAATTCTCTATCAATGGAGAGGAGCATCATATTGTCTGGTAGGATAATTTTCTTGGTGTCTAGGTTGTATTAGTCTATGCATTCCCAGACCAACTTAGGAGCTTGAACAACTACAGGAAAACCAGCAACTTTGACTAACCCACTTTCCTTAAGCTTCTTAGTGATAGGGTGTATCTGCTCCACTCTCAATCTATTCTAAAAGTTTTCTATGTTGAAGAACTTCAGCGAGGTATCTGAGATTTTGTGCCACTCGGAAATAATGCCATTCATTCCATCAAATCCCACAAATCTAGAAGCCATGTGAGTATGATTCACCTTGGAGATTCAAATTTCTCTTCAGAAAATAGAGACAATGAGCAACTGGTCTTAGCTACTTCAAATTCAAACAATTTGGTGAACAATGGTGGTTCTAGTTCAAAATATTCAACTGATTTTATACTTTTTGAATTCTTACCATTTAAAGGCCGACTTCCTATGCCACACGAATGAAAAGAACTTTACATTAATGAACAAGTCTGTTACAAAGTAAAATGACCTTATTTGAATTAATTACTTTTATTTACATGCCATTAGAAAAAATTCTTTCACTTTTGTAACCATAACGGTAACTTTCTTGAAGTGGCGGAAAATTACTTTTCTGCTTCTCCTTTGGGTGGAAAAACCCTTTTGGAATGCTCTCTGTCTGAAAGTCTACCAAAGGAGAATTCTGGAATATAGGGGTACCAAAATGATATATATTGGTTCCATAGGCTTCCTTATATGTCGGATCTCTTATGGGATGGATTCTAATTCAAAAATTCTTCACCTTGATAGCTTGGCAGAAAATGCATTTCGTGAGTCAGAACCCGCCGATAGGAGCAGAGGAGAAGCCATTTTCCGCTTTTTCGCCTATGGAAAATTCCATGAAATCTTCTTCTTTTCATCATTTCTTTCATTTCCCATAGGTTCGATATGAGTGTTTGAAGCTTTCTTGTTCCTGATTTTCTCATTTTCCATCTTTATTTACCTCTGATATTCTTAAGTCTGTCAATTGCAGAAAGTGCACCCCATATGTGATTTTCCGCCATGGAGAAGCCAAAACTTGATTTCCCGCCAATGCTGCAACTTGAAGATATGAGGCAAAGTATTTCATCTGTATATAATTTTGAAGTTAGAATCTTTTTAAAACACAGCCTTTACCAGATTAGGGACTTAACCTACCCGAAAAAATATGATTTTCAGACCCAGAATCCCCCCAGCTTAGGAAAGAGAAGTCAAGTTAGGGAAATTCGATAAAGGCCCTCTATCCTAAGTGGACTTCTAGACTTAGACTTGGGACTTGCATGAAACTTCCATGACTATTACTACACATAAAACATCCATTTTTGTCTTGAGGTATAAAGACCGAAAGTGGGGCAACATAGTCATAAGCTACTTTTTTAATGTTGAAGAAGAACCCACATAGAGGTTGAGACAAAAAAATTATACCTCGGTCTGTTGACCGCGTGTCTAAAGGAGAAAGATAGCAGTGGTGATGTTTTATTGTCACACTATAGACTGGGGATAAGTCTGAAACTATGACTGAGATATCCCTAGTTCAAAACCAAGGTTCATGGGCTTGACATCTCAATCCTAGTTTAAGACCACTCCAAGATTGCAGTGGTAATAAATCCCAAATCTATAATGGTGGTCACAAACAGAGAACAACTCCCCGAGTTTTCTTTATCCACTGTAGTTCAAAACCCACAATAATGGTAAAGCATCAGCACAAGAAACCCCAAGTTACAAATCACTATTTGGCGCCATTTGTATTGGCATAATATCATCAAAACATCCCAACATTCAAGTGAATGCAAGATAACTTACAGTTGGAACCCAAGTTCAAAGCAAATGAAGATCAAAAGCCACGACCTTTACTAAAGAAGAATGAAACAAAAGAGATGCCATGTGTTATAGTGAGTATATAAATGACACTTTTTCCCTCATAAAGCTCATGAAACTAGAAGTTTCTTCACAGAACAGAGGCGGGTTCATCATAGAAGATCATGGTTTCTGAATTCAAACATGGTGGCACCACAAAAAAAAAACCCTAAGATGCAAATGAAACCGATGAATGAAATACATTGTGTTTTACTCTCATTTGAAATCCACTGTCAGATGGAGTAAATGCATTATGCAGTCCCAGTGCATCGATATTCCCTCCTTATTGCCACATTGGTACTTTTTGTGCCACGACATAATAAAATGTCCCTTCCAACTGATGGTGGTCAAGTCGATTACAAACCATGCTGGTTACCAAACCATAGTAGCATCAACCATAGTGGTATGGTGTCGGCAGAGTCAGAGATGGGTTATGATGCCGAGTTGACAAGGGTTTTGAACCCTTTGAAGTTAGGTAGTTGGGGTTTTGAGTAGGGTGGTAACACTGCTAAATTTGAATGTCATGTATTTGAAATATGGTGATAAAGATAAGGGATGTAATTGATATATTGGTAATTAGTATATGTAAATATGGGGGCTAAAACTTAGGGTTTTGTTAGAGGGAAATTGATTAAACCCTATAGTTATGCAGGGTTTTTTGGAGGGAAATTTTTTTTTGAAATAAGCCATGTTGCCTATTTAGTGAAGGTTTTTGCTTTATGTTAGGGGAGTCAAATTTTGTGGAGAGTGTAGCTTTAGTGAATTCATTATTCCTATAGCTGTTTATTCATTTTTTTTTGTTTTCCATTGAAGGTTCATGCTTGTAATTTCAGTTTTGTGCAAGAGGATTTCACTATTCCTTGTCATTACTCAGGAATTCATACATGTAACTTGTATACAGATTTTTGAGAAGAATATAGTTACCCCACTTTTCCATACATCTTATTGTGATCATTTGTTCAAATTCCTTTTCAGTTTTCTCCATCTAAGAGTAATACCTTTGTAAATATGGATTAGTGAATTACATTGATTCCTATTCCATATCACAGAATATAAGCCTTTTGCAGAATATGCATGTTGTTAATGGGGAGAATACTGCTTGTGGTTAAACCCTAGTTGTGGCCCTCCAATTAACCTATGTATTGAGCAGTGAATGATTGTGCAGAAATCCCTAGGGTATGATAAGAAGATGATAGTTTGAAGCTTCAAAAAAGATCTCAATCTTCTTGGTGTATCACCTTTTTCTAGTTTCATGCAAGTTCAATTTTAAATCTTTCTTCCCTTTTCTCAGTTAAATTTTCAATCAGGAGGTGATATACCATACTAAATAGGAGCCGGCCTAGAATCTGGAGACTCTTCATCATCCATAGTTCACCCACAGCTAGAGGAAGTTTCCATTATTAGATAGAATTTCCATGAAGCCTTAATGCCTGATTTAGGGTGACAATTCTAAGCCTAAACAATAGAAACCAATGAAACTAACTACAACCCTTCAATAATAATATCTAAGGTTGGAAACACACTAAAAACACAAGGTCAATAGTTGACATCAATAAAAAAATAGTAACTAATCATCCTATAATATAATCTGCATCATGACATCTCAAAAACTTACTTACCATCACTTTACAAGATATGCCAACATAAAATATCTCTCAACTTGAAAAATTCTTGATCGGGTATGACTTCAAAGATCAATGTGCACTAAATCCATTAAACTAGTATATGAATATTTTTTTATCTTCAATGATTCTCTTCGATAATTTCCTTTCTAACATCCCTTATTGATCACATTTTTTGGTTTTCATAATCTAGGTAAGTTTCTAACTGCACAAGATGACCTTATTTTTACCAAATTATCAAAGTTGATAATGTTAAAATAAATGCAATACAAAGAACTGAGGTGGGGGGGAATTAGTTGTGACCAAAAGCTCAATACCTTTAACCAAATCACAAGCTTAATCTTAGATCCAAAAGATAAACATGAATGTAAGAACATATAATAGTAATCAACACATAACACAAAATATTTTGTCATGTAAATCCTGTTAGGGGAAAAACCACAATGAGGATCAAACCTACAAGATGAATGTACTCTGTTAAAAGTACTATACCATATTAGGTGTATTACAAATGGGAAAGCACATACATTCATGCCCACTGCATAGATCTCACTTTTGAAATACAACAAGGACCTCAATCCCAAGGGAGGATCATTTTCTTACAACAATCTCTCATCTCAAATTATAGAGGACATAGTATCGAAGTTCAAGAACTGATAAACAACACTCTGATATGCCAAAATAGTTCCAATGAAGTAAAATAATTCTCTACCTCAATTGCATATTCCTCTCATACTTCTTCTCAATACATGTCATATACTCATTTGCAATTAAAAATAATTATATTTATATACATTACATTAATTCACCTCAACAAGGTCGACAAGGGACCAAATTATAATATATTAATTCAATACTCAATACAATCCATTAAATATTTGGTAGGAGATAACAATGATCTATACAAATATTCTCAAGCATGCTTTAAATCCATAAATCATGCCACAATCCATCGCAACATGATACACCACTAAGTCGGCCAAGCATATCAAGAAGACCAACATGTTACATGGGGAATCTCCAATTATGATCACATAACCCAATGTAATCAAAAAATACAAATAGGACACAATTAAGAAACATCACCAAGAAACATGAAATACCATGACATCAATATGAACATCTTTGTCTCATAAATCATACTCATCTCTAGACTCTTCATCGGGAACACTAATCAAAAACCACTATCATAAAATAAAAATATCTTTCCAACATCCAAATCATGAAACACACCCAATTCCTTAACTCTCCACTAGGTTAGTAGCAAATATTGTAGTGTAAAATATTCATAGGTTGATCCAATAACTAAAACACTACCACTGATAGAACAACCAAAATAAAAAAACTCTAATAAATCCTTCACAACTCACTCAAATCATCATGCGAACCTCTGCCACTTGAACTAAATAAAGTATGTAAACATCCTCAAACATATTACCATATTTGCAACACCTGATATTCACCATAGTAGTCATACCACATAAATCATCTCATTGAACATCTCAAGAATAGTACATATTAAATAGTATAAATATGTTAACATCAATGAAAAAACATTAATGCAACACATATATGTCCAATCTGAACAAATATTGAAATAATCTCCCTCTTTGGAATTCATGACAACATATGATGTGAAAAATCAAATCAATGCACAAAGAAATAATATCAATAGTACTACTAGAAATATCCACAATATATTTCAAAGTACCTCTAACAAATCTTCTCAATCAAAAAATAATCTATGTCCAACCTACTAGTTTTTCACATGAATCTCTTCCCCTTTAACGACAATGATAAAGGCACATGTATGCACTATGTCATAGAGGCCAAAAATCTGAAAAAAACATCTCTTAACCATAAACCACTAACCACTACTCCTCCTAAGGAGTAGCCACCAAAAAAATCAATCTAGATTAATGATAATCTATAAGCACACTAGACTGATGCATATCAATGCATCTCTAGCTCTGACTATGAGGGGACATCACCCAAAACTTACCTCATAGATACTCAAAAGTTTCCTTTGGAAAAGGCTTCATGAAATATCTACAATTTTCTCTTTTGTAGAAACATACTCCAATTTTACTTCTTTCTCACTAACATTCTCTCTCAAGAAATGATATTTGATAGAAATATGGTTTGTCTTTGAATGCAATATAGGGTTCCTTGAAATATCGATAGCACTTTAATTGTCCCAATGAATAGCAATAGGCTCATCAATATTCACTGGTGCAGGAGCACCTAGGACGTAAGGCTAGTTGGTAACCTATGCTCCTAGTTTTATTTTTGTCTTTTAGTGGTCTTAAAAAATCCAATAGTGCAATAATAGGACTAGATAGGTCCTAGGGTGTGTTGATCTGGATAGAAGACCTAACTAGATCATTTGATGTTAGAAAGTGATGATTTGTCCAAATTGGGTAAATGTTCCACCAATGATGGAACCTTGGTTTTTATTCTTGTTAGAGACTAGGAGAGCTAATTTGAGGTATAATAGGCATGTTAGTGCATTGGGATAAGTTATGTGGTGTGTGGACCAAGTTAGAATGCAAGAATAAAAAAGTTGTAAAAGTTGTCAATGTTGTCATTGACAACATTGACAATATTGACAATATTTCTTACAATTACGGATCTTCAAGAAATTGGTTGTATAACTGTAAAAAACAATTGGATTTGTGCCATGTTCAAATATATAAGGCTACCCCTGACCTATGTATGGAGTTGGATGAATTTGGAAAACTAGTGTACGGACTGTGTAATTGAAAAACCAGTTATAGTTGAGCATTTTGTATACATTTTGGTGTTCAATGGATTGAAATCCGCTGTGTGAGTTGTGAAAGAGTTACTTGATGTGATTTATTGTTTCTTCATGTGATTATTTAGTGTTTTAGTTCTAGTTTCATTTCTTTGGTCAATAGTTTTGTTTTCTACACTGTCGCTGGTCTGAACCAGGCAGTTTTTGCAAATAGGGTGATAGCTCATCATTCCACCATGGATCTTGTACGGGCTCTTGGAATGGGTTAGGTAACTCCTTGAACTATAGGTGTGGAGAAGGATGGGCCTTGGAAATAATATTTTCTAATTTTATAGTGATTCCCTAGGCGAACAAGAGATGCATGGCTAGGGATCACAATGAGTTGGAGAGGCAATAGGATTGATTGAAAGCATTGGTTTCTTCAATCAAAGAATGTGGAGAGGAGGAAATGTGTATGGAGAAGCCCAGAATCTAATGGGAATCTCTGGTGATGAATTATTTATGGTGGAAACTCAAACCCTTATGGACATGCTCAGTGCATAGTGAAACCTTGAAAAATAGGCTTGCAAATAGGAACCCTCTGTACGGATAGTTTTGGAAGGCAAGACCTAGAAAATCCTTTAGGTCTCAGAAAAGGGTGTCAAAATCTAGAGTTAGTTTTTCATCTTTTTAAGAATAATTTCAAGTTATTTAGAAAATGGTGCCTAATTAGGCCTAATTCTTGTAGCCCTATTTTTGGGTGAATTTGGAGTGAGTTCTTGAACTCAATTAGTATTTCATTAGAAATTGTGTTCTTAGACATTTAAGTTGGATTCAATTATCTTTCTGGAAGCCTTCCTCTCCATTGGTGTTTGGCTTTGATCAATTTTGTATCAATTAGTGTAGAAGGTGCAAGAAGACCTCTATAGAGTATATAGCTAGTTGAGTTGATTTCTTGATTGGTGTTGACAAGTTGAAAAGTGAAGGATTAGAGAAAGAAATCCTTGGAAGATTAGGGTTAGCTAAGAACCATAATAGGCTAGAGAAGTGGCCTATAGGATACCCTATAAGAAGATAGGGTTGGAAGCAAGATTTGTCATTAGATCAGATTGGTATTTGAGAAAGTTAAAGATTTGGGAGTTGGTGTATGTCTCTAAATACTGGTGAATCATTAGGGGAGATCGACATGGTGACTAATGCAAAGCTAGATAAGGAGATGGGTGAGAAAAAAGGTGAGAAATAGACTCCTTGAAGAATCCCTAGAAGATATGAGAATCAAAATACAAGAAGTAGTTGATGCCAAGGATAAAGGCAAAGAAGTTGAAAACAATGACTGAGGTAAAAAGATTGCAGAGGAAGATATCATCCCTGAACTAGACCTTGTTTTGAATGAAGAACCATTATTGAAAGCCATAAAAGCCCTAGGAGGAAAGGAATTGGAAGGAGTACCACTATTTAGGGAAAGATGGATATAGAAGCAGTAATGGAGTGGATTGAGGGGATGGAGAACCATTTCAAATGTGAAGGTGTCACTGAGGCACAAAAGCTAAAAGTTGCAAAGTCAAGGGTCATAGGGTTAGCATTGACATGGTGGAAGTATCTACAAGATGAGAGGGTTAGGATGGGTAAACAACCTATTGCTAATTGGAAAGACATGGTGACCAAGGTAAAGGAGAACTATCTTCCAAAGGACTATGAAATTCAACTTCATAGGAAGAGACAAGGTCAGGAATAGAAGGACTTGGATGTGGCCTCTTATATAGAGGAATTTTAGAAGTTATGCCTTAGGTCCAAGATTCAAGAAGAGGAGCCTATCAAGGTAGCTAGATACTTGGGTGGTCTAAAGTGGAACATCCAAGAGGAGATAAGTTTGTGGACTCCAACCACTGTCCAAAAGTGCCACCAATTAACTCTAAAGGTGGAAGAGGGAAACAAAAAAAGGGATACTCCAATCTCAGAGGTAGAGGCAGAGGTATAGATCAAGGGGGTTATAGAAGTGGTTATCAAGGCAGAGGTAATGGACAAAGGAACCAAGGAGAGTCCAAATTGAAAAAAATATGGTAATGAAACTACTCCGAGAGGGGGTTATACCAGAGGAAGAGGTAATAAAGGAGGCTCTAGAAGAAGAAGGGGTTCAGGAAGAAGAAACTAAAACTTTGCAAGTATGAAATGTTACAATTGTGGCAAATTGGGTCACCCTACCTATAGGTGCCCTGAAAATCTCACTTTTAAGAATAGAAAGAGGATTGCATATTCTCAAGAGGACACAACAAGTGTCAAATCACTAGAGGTTGATCTTATTGAGTCAAAGATGGGAGAGAACTTCATGTTTAGAAGATTTCTGATTAGAAAACTAGTAAAGGATGAACTCAAGCATAGAAGGGAATTGTTTAGGATGATATGTAAAATCCTTGGTAAAGTTTGCAAGGTGATAGTGGATTCAAGATCCACAGACAACATAATATCAGAGGATGCTTTCAATAAGCTTAAGTTGACAAAGATACCTCAGGTCAATCCTTATAAGGAGACATGTCTGAGCAAGGGCCAGATTGTGTTGGTGAATGAGGAAACTTGGGTGGAGTTTTCTATTATAGGGTACAAGGAAAAGTTACTATGTGATGTATTTTCTATGGATGCATTTCATCTATTCCTAGGCACGCCTTGGAAATATGATAGACAAGTAGTTTATGATGGGAACAAAAACTCAATATCCTTCAAGAAAGGTGACAAAACTTTCAAAATACAGTCCTTGTTAGAAGAGGATGAGTGACAACCTAAGACTCCTAGTATCTTGTTTAGTAGTAGAAAGGAGATCATGAATTCCATTAGAGATGAGGAGAGTGAAGGCTATGCTATCTTTCTTAAGCCTAAGGAAGAGGAGAAGCCCAAACAAGAACCAATGCCATTGAAAATTAGAGAGATGCTTGAAAAGTACAAAGATATTGTCAGTGGTGGGACTCCTACAACTTTACCTCCTATAAGAGTGATAAGTCATCAAATTGAATTTGTACCTAGTGCATCATTTCCAAACAAGGTAGAATACAAGCTTACCCAAAAAAAGAACCTAGAGGTGGCTAGACAGGTGCAGGAGCTATTAGATCTAGGGCTAATGAAGAAGAGCATTATTCCATGTGTCATACCAGTGGTCTTAGCATCCAAGAAAGGTGGTAAGTGGAGGATTTGTACTGATTCTAGAGAAATAAATAGGATCATAATAGGTACAGGTTTCCAATTCCTAGGATGGAGGATTTGATGGACTGTTTTGGGGGGGGGAAATTTTTTCACTAAGTTAGACTTGAAAAGTGGATACCACAAGATTAGGATCAAAGATGGGGATGAATGGAAGACAACCTTTAAGATTGTTGATGGGTTGTATGAGTGGAGAGTTATGCCATTTGGCCTCTCAAATTCCCCAAGCACATTCATGAGGCTCATGAATGAAGTGATTAAGGACTTCACATGGATCTTTGTGGTAGTGTATCTAGATGATATAATTATATTCAGTAGGACATTAGAGGAGCATGTGAAACATGTGGAGATGGTGCTTAAGAGATTGCAAGAAGAGAAGTTATCAACCAACCTTGATAAATGTGAGTTCCTCAAGAAAGAACTTGTATATTTGGGATTTTTTGTATCCCAAGGGTCATTGAAAGTGGACCCAAGTAAGGTGGAGGCTATCCTAAATTGTCCCAAACCAACTACATTGACAGAAGTTAGGATTTTTCATAGGTTAGCCCAGTATTACATAAATTTTATAAGGGATTTCAGTTGTATTTGTGTACCAATGTTAGGCACCATCAAGGGTGGTCTAAAGACTAAATTCAGATGGACTTTTGGAGGAGAGAAACCATTTTAAATGTTGAAGAAGAAAGTAGAAAAACAACCTATCCTTAGACTCCCTAGTTTTGATCAACTATTAACTTTGGAGTGTGATGCAAGTGGAATGGTAGTAGTTGGTGTATTAAGCTAGGAAGGTAGACCAGTAGCCTTCTTTAGTGAAAAGCTAAATGAATAAAATAAGAAATAATCTTCTTATGAGTTGGAACTATATGATTTGGTCCAGTCTCTTAGGAAGTGGAGACATTACTTATTGCCCAAATAATTTATGGTGTTTACTAATAACTAGGCCTTGAGATATAAAAACACCCCAGAGAGTCTCAGTAATAGACATTTGAAGTGGATGGAATACCTACAAGGATTCACATTCATAATAAAGCACAAAAAGGGATAATTGAACAAGGTTCCAGATGCCTTGAGTAGGAGGTTGCTAACCATTCAAGAAGTTCAGTTAAAGAGCATTGGAATAGAGAGTTTCAAAGACCTCTATAGAGATGATGAAGACTTTGGTGAAGCCTATAAGGTATGCTCTGATTTTCAGAATCACTTTCATAGCCAATTTTTTTTATTTTACCTTGTAGAGTGGATTGTTGTTTAAGGGAAACCAATTATGTGTCCCTAAGGGTTCAATGAGAGAAAATCTTATTCAGGAAAAGCATAATGGAAGCTTGAGTGGTCATTTTGGTGTCAACAAATCCCTAGAGTTAGTTCAAAGGTTTTACCATTGGCCCAAGATGGTGAGAGATGTAAACAATTATGTTGAATAGTGTGTAGTTTGCATGAAATCAAAAGGAGGAGCTAGCAATGCAAGTTTGTACCAACCTTTTTGAATCCCTAATGGACCATGGGAGTGTGTTAGCATGGATTTCATTGTAGAGTTACCTAAGAAAAAGCATGGCCATGGTAGTATTTATGTTGTGGTAGACATATTTAGAAAGATGGATCATTTTATACCTTGTAGGACTACAAATGATGCCAGCAACATTGCACACTTGTTCTTTAAGGAGATTGTCTGAATCCATGGACTACCCCTAAGTATTGTCTTAGAAAGGGATGTTAAGTTCATGCGACATTTTTGGAAAACATTGTGGAATAGATTGGGAACCAACTTGTCATTTGGTTCATCATACCACCCTCAGAATAATGGCCAAACTGAGGTGGTTATCAGAGTGTTAGTTTACTTGTTAAGGTGCCTAACCAAGGAGTATGGACAAAGATGTGATGTGGTCATTTCCCAAGTAGAGTATGCATACAATGACAGTATTAACAGAACAATAGGTAGAATCCCATTTAAAGTTTTTTATGGGATGCACCCAAGGGGTCTATATGATCTTAGAAACCTTGGAGCCATTAAGTATAGGAGTGGTCATGTTGAAGACTTCACTCAAACCATAAAGGAGATCAAAGAGCAGGTGAAGAAGACTATACTGGAGTCTACCCAAAATTTGATGGCCAAAGTGGATGAAAAGAGAAAAGATGTTCAATTTGGGGTAGGTGATTATGTCATGGTACACTTGAATAAGTCTAGGTTGCAGAAGGGGATTCCTACAAACTACAAATGAAGAGAATGGGACCCTACAAGTTATCATCCAAGTATGGGGATAATGCCTATAAGGTGGATCTACCTACTAAATTGAGCATCTCACCTATCTTTAATGTGGCAGATTTGATAAAGTTTAAAGGACATTTGACAGATATGGATGTGAATAGAGAAGAGGCTACCAAGGATGTGGAACCTAATGTTTTACCTCCCAAGATGCGGACATAAGAAGATAGGGTATTGGATTCAAGGGTCAAGAAGACCATAAGACATAAGGTGTAAATGGAACACCTCATCAAGTGGAAGCACAAACCAGAGTCAAATGAAACATGGATTGCTGATACAATTTTCAAGAAAATGGGCATTCCAAAAGACATTGTGTCCACAGGAGTGACATGAATTTCCTTTGTGGGGGAGTATGGTGCAGGAGCACCTAGGTAAGGATAGTTGGTAACCTAGGCTCCTAGTTTGATTTTTGGCTTGTAGTGGTCTTAGACAAGAAACTAGTGCAATAATAGGACTAGATAGGTCCTAGGGTGTGTTGATCTAGTTAGAAGACCTAACTAGATCATTAGATGTTAGAAAGTGATGATTTGTCCAAATTGGGTAAATGTTCCACAAATGATGGAACCTTGGTTTTTATGGTTTTTAGACTCTAGGAGAGATAATTTGAGGCCTAATAGGAATGTTATTTCACTAGGATAAGTTAGGTGCTGTGTTGACCAAGTTAGAATGCAAGAATCAAAATGTTGTAAAAGTTGTCAATGTTGTCATTGACAACATTGACAACATTTCTTGCAATTATGGATCTTTGAGAAATTGGTTGTATAACAATCGGAAATAGTTGGATTTGTGCCATGGTCAGATATATAAGGCTACCCCTGACATGTGTATTGGGTTGGATGAATTTGGAAAATTAGTGTACGGACTATGTAATTGAAAAACCAGTTACAGTTGAGAATTTTGCATACATTTTGGTGTTTAATGGATTGAAATATAAACTGCGATTTATGCAAGAGTTTGTCGATATAATTTATTATTTATGAATTTTATTAGTTGGTGTTTTAGTTCTAGTTTCATTTCTTTTGTAAACAGTTTTGTTTTCTGCACTGTTGCTAGTCTGAACTAGGTAGTTTTTCGTAAATGGGGTCATAGCTCATCATTCCACTATGGCACTTGTAAAGGATATTGGAATGGGTGAGGTGAATCCTTGTAATATATGTGTGGAGAAAGATGGGCCTTAAAAATTAGATTTTCTAATTTTATAGTAATTCCCTAGGCGAGCCAAATATGCACGGCTAGGGGTCACAGTGAGTTGCAGAGGCAATATGAGTGATTGAAAGCATTGGTTTCTTCAATCAAAGAATGTGGAGAGGAGGACATGTGTATGGAGAAGCCCCAAATATAATGGGAAGCTCTGGTGATGAATTATTCATGGTGGAAACTCAAACCCTTATTGACATGCTCAATGTAATATAGTGAAACCCTTAAAAATAGGCTTGCAAATAGGAACCCTCTGTATAGACAGTTTGGGAAGGAAAGACCTAAAAAATCCTTTAGGTCTCAGAAAAGGGTGTTAGAATCTAGAGTTATTTTTTCATCTTGTTAAGAATAATTTCAAGTTATTTGGAAAAAGGTGCCTAATTAGGCTTAATGCTTGTAGCCCTATTTTTGGTAAATTTTGAGTGAGTTCTTGAACTCGATTAGTATTTCATTAAAAATTGTGTTCGTAGACATTGAAGTTGGATTCAAGTGTCTTTCTAGAAGCCTTCCCCACAAGTGTTTGGCTTTGATCAATTTTGGATCAATTAGTTTAGAAGGTGCAAGAAGACCTCTATGGAGTATATAGCTAGTTGAGATGATTTCTTGATTGGTGTTTACAAGTTGAATAGGTGAAGGATTAGAGAAATAAATCCATGGAAGATTAGGGTTATCTAAGAACCCTAATAGGGTAGATAAGTGGCATATAGGATACCCTAGAAGAAGATAGGGTTGGAAGCAAGATTTGTCATTACATCAATCACTCTTATATCTTTCAACATTTTCTTCATCCACATTACTTGTGTACAATTAATAGAAAAAACAACACATTCAACTTCAACAACAGATTGTGATATACAATTTTGTTTCTTAATTTCCCATGAAACTAATCTCTTACCCAAAAAGAATGCTCCACCACTTGTGCTTTTTTTTGCATCCAAATTATCTACCCAATCTGAATTAGGATATGGACTCAATGTAAAATCATTATTATTTCCATACCATTTACAATAATCAACTATCCTTTTTGAGTATTTAAATATCTTCTTAACAACAAAAATATGTGATTCCTTCGATTCTGCATGAAATCTAACAATAATGCAAACTACATTCAATATAACTAGTCTAGTTTGTGTCAAGTATAGTATCCAATCGACCATAGATTTATATCTTGTATGAGTTTCATTAGGTGTATCATCAATCTTTTTCAATTTACAAATAGTAATCATAGGAGTAGAAACATGTTTTGAATCATGAATACCAAATTTATTCAATAACTCTTTCACATACTTAGACTAAGATATTAAAATACCTTTATCAGTTTGTGTAATTTGTAGTCCAAGGAAAAATTTCATTTGACCTATCATACACATATCAAATTCTTTTGGCATCTCATTAGCAAATTCCTTACCCAACTTTTCATTTCGACCAAAAATAATATCATCCACAAAGGCTTCAAAAATCAAAATATTATCATAATAAATTTTGAAGTACAAATTACTATCAGTGGTACCTTTACTAACAAAAAATGTCAATAAATACTTATTTAATCTTGCATACTACCTTCTAGGTGCTTGTTTCAATCCATAAATTAGTTTCTTCAATCTAAAAACCATTTCATCCTCATGGGTCAAAGGAAAATGATCTGGTTGCTCAATGTAGACTTCCTCTTCCAATTCTCCATTTAAGAATGCCTTCTTCATTTTTTTTTTGAATACCCATCTAGTACCGATCACATTCTTATCTTTAGGCCTAGGAACAAGAATCCATATTTTATTCTTTTCAATTTGTTCCAATTCTTCGTCCATCGCTTTAACCTAAATACCATCTTTACATGCTTCATCAACATCTTTAGGATCAATATTAGAAATTAAAAAAAAAATCACTTCTATAATTTTTCCTCTAGTCTGAACACCCAGATTCCTATCACCAATAATATGATTTTCTAAATTATTCAATCTTACATATATGGGAGTCTTCAGATTTTATTTTGTAATAGACTATTGTATTTCCACCTCTTCATCATTTTTATCTTCTTCATTCTTACTCTATCCCCTACTATTCTATGGGGATTAAATCTAATTCTGATTCTGTGCTTTCACAATCTGGCTATCTTCTTCATCGTATGATTCATATCTACAAGATCTAACGTATGTCTAAACAAATTATTCTACTCTCACATTTTCACTTCCAATTACTTTCTTGAGCCTAAAGATATAACATTTATATGCTTTTATTTTTGTATAATAACCAAGAATAATCCCTCATCATATCTAGAATCAAATTTCTATAGATCTTCATCTCTTTTGGTATAGAATTTACTTCAAAAATCTAAAATACTTCACTGTAGGAATATGAACATACAAAATTTCATAAGGTTTCTTATTGGTTTCTTTCTTAATTTTCACTCAGTTCAAAGTGTATACTATGGTGTCTGGAATAGTGTTATTTCTTCTCTCTGCAATGTCATTTTGTTTTGGGTTTCAAATAGAAAACATCTATCTCTTTACTCCATGATCTTCAAATAAAATATTAAAATAAATAGAAGCAAAGTCACCACCTCTTTCTAATCTTTGAAATATCATCTTCAATCCTATTGATGTAGAGGAAATCGCGATGGTCTTCAAATCTGTATATTTTGTTATCTTTCTCTATCAACATTTAGTAGAGGCTCTCATTCTCTTAATAATCCAATACCAATACCATCAATTTCATATAAAAATGCATCAAATCAACACTAACTTCCATTGATAATGTCAAACCATGACTCACCCATAGCCTATCACTGATTTTCATGTCTTATGGATCTCCATTGGATCGTGATCAATCCCCTTCGCGCGGCCTGTCACCATGCCCATATGTAAATTATGTCTGCCACCTTTCTTTATACAAATGTCATGTCCAACACTTAATGGTCTTCAATGGTCGACCATGCAAATATATCTTTCTTGGTACAAGTCCGCCACCTTCCTCTCATATTCACAGGCCGATAACACGTCCACCACCTTCTTTCCACTTTAATAACTTGTGACCCGATAACATAATGACCATATGATTACTCCATCTTCAAAGGTCTAGCTGCATACGCGGTCACTTTGGGAATGATATTTAATATCATTCACTACTTCATCTTTAAATGCTTCCCTGAACTAACTCGCTGGCTCTCAGCTTCCATTCTTTTATCGCATAAACCACTTCCTCCATCCCCACCAGGATTGCCGATAACATCTGATACATAAGCAACTACTAATGTCATTTAATTCCAACTTCACAAACCCACTGCCAAACATAAAGACCATTTACATCCAAATCGGGACTGTCAAAACAAAACCCAATACATAATAAAAAAGAGCAATTACATCAATTACTAAGAAATACTTTGTTAAATTTAATGTTCTCCATTGTGCCAAATCGGCTGTGGATAAACTAAAACACATAAGTAACATATATGCACTGTTAAAATAGAACAACCCGATTCATATAAAAAATATGTCTATCATGTAGACTGTGAACAAGACTCGAATGGACTTATAAACCCAAATCAAAACAAACTGATTCGATAGCCATTAAACTCTTTCACAAAACTGAAATCAATGAACATGTCATAACCAAACCGAAATCTATCAATCCAATATGCATAAAACAATATCTCCATTAATATATGTATTCTGCAATTACAAATCGAATGGCTCTCTGGCTGCCGCTAGAGAGCCATTTAGGAATTTCTCTCCTAATCTTCTCTCTCAAAACTACTGTAACTGATTCCTCTAAAGATCTATCCAGTTCGATTGTAACATTTATGTCCATTTTATAACTGATTCTTAGACGGTTACATATTCTTCATCGGTTTTAATGATTCCTTCCCATATTCTTAACCTTATGCATAAACTTAGATAATAATGATAAGATATTAACTCTTTTTGTGTCCTTCACCCATTTAGCATTTCATGCTTACATTTGTGCATAATATTAAAGCATAATGATGAAAATTAATTCTTTTTGGGGTTGCCTCTTCAACATACTCCCATTTTTGAAATATTTCCAAGTCCCATGGAAATACCGTAGTGAGATTGAAAATGAAACTTTGGCCTCATCTTTATCACAGCATCGATGCTTCCTCTGCACACTCTCTTTCCTTTCAACTCCGACTCCTACAATGGAGTTTATAATGCTGCCTCAATGGTGCTTCCCATTTCACAGTCCACTCCTCCAAGCTGCTTCAACAACCTTTGTCCCTCACTTGGGAGTCCATCATGCCTCTCTCCCCAATCTATTGGTGACACACAAGACCATCCAATGGCCTTTGGTAGACCTCCTGTCCACCTCCTTCAGCTGAGTGAATGTGCACCCAATCTGCAACCACAAACCATCAGTGTAGATCCAATCCACACACTCAGAAAATTCTGAGCTCTGATACCATTCTGATGCAAAGGAAATCGTGATGGTCTTCAAATCTGCATATTTCCTTATCTCTCTATAAACAATCATTCGAGGCTCATATTCCTTCCATACTTCCATAACAATGATTTCCACTCACTATGATAACCCATCCACTATATCTCATATTCCATATTAAATCAATGTTTCATCCCACCAACTCCATATATCAACTTGTTCTTGCCACCTTTTCAAATCGGTCACTAATTCTCTCTTGGGTCACCGACCAACAAGAGAGAACCTTACTCTGCTTATCGTGCTAATGGGCTCGGTTATGTCATACTGAGTATCAAAAATGATGATCTCTCCACAAGATCCTTTAGTCTATTGCAAGCTTACAGGGCATTTATACTAATATCAAATCCCTTCACACAGCCTGCCACCACACGACCATACAGATACAAAACTCATCACCTTTCTTCTTTGGGAAACCCGAGTTGCCACATTATAGTCTTCCACAGTTGACTTGAACTCACCCCCCAAGTAGCTCTGGTTCTAACTTGGACATGCATGTATGTATAAAATCCCGCCACCTTTCTTTCACCCGATACCTTAAGAGCACCTTCCATTATTTCCAGGCTGCTTCAAATCTTTAAACAAATGCATTAACAAATGTCAAGCTTGAACATAATTGTCTTCGATATCATTCCGCCATTCTAACTTCACATATCTCGGCAGACTTATTCTCTCCTTCACAGCATAAACTACGCCACCACCTTGTTGATAGCTGGGCTCACCATCAACGATACATGAAAGTACTGATTTCTTTGTGTGACATGACCACTTACATCAACTGCCTGATATCCATGCATTCTGCCACCTCTCCAATAACTATTTCATTAATTAAAACCAGTAGAGTGATGACATAATGGTTCCTGAAACCATTTTCAAACTTAGAGCCTTCGTTCAAATGCATAATATAATCCCATCTTTAAATCTCTTCTCACCCATTAAGATATGAACAAAGATAAATCCCATTGTCCCAAGTTGGACTGGTGTAAACCGATATATAAACAAACTATTAATATCATTTAATACCAACTTCACAAACCCATATCACCTCACTATAACATTCTTTCTCAAAGAGTCAAAATAAAACTTAAAACATCTGTAGACACCTAAAAATTACCAGGTGTATCTCAAGCATTCCAAACTATAAATCTCAGCCAAATGCCTTAAAATGTAATCTCAATGCAAAACAAATGGACAAAATTCAAATCAAATTAAAAAATCAAATAATCTTGAAATCAAATAATTAAATTCTAAGCCTAAAGGGATTAATCAAATTATGCAATTGATTTTTCAATTGTATAGTTCAAATCAAAAAGATTAAATCCAACCCAATCACCCTTCCACGGCTAATTTAATTAAATGATGGAGTTATTTAATTCCTAATATCTTTGAGACAACCAACCAACTTTCCCTCCATTTGAGAACAACTCAAAGCTTTTGACTTAACCAAACATTGATCATGATTAACTCACTCTACCCCCTACCCTTGGGAAAATGCTATAAGTACAAGCCATTTCCTTTGTGTTTGGGATCCAAGAATTTCAAGAGAAAAAGCATCCTTACTATAGGCATATTGGGAGCATATGAGGAGCATTTGAGAGCTTTTGAGAGAATTTCAGCATTTGCATAGCATTTTAGCATATCATGTTTAGGAGCATTTGTTGTTTTCTAACATAATCTTGGAGCATTTTTGAGCATTTTGAGCATTCTAGCTAGATTTGAGCATTCATTTTTCATTCATATCTCATTCTAGGATTGTCCTTGAGAGAGATTAAGCCTCAGAACTCTCTTAACAAAGTTTGGATAGAGAACCATGAGATGATATAGATTCTTAGCTTCAATTCTTAGATTAATTTGTTTTATCTTTCCATAGAATTGTTGTTCTCAATCTTAATTTCATGAAGGTGTATTTTCATACACACATAATGGTGCCCACCGTGGGGCTCTAAGCCTCTCTACTAACATTTTTATCTCAAGATTTGGTGTGTTTTCTTTGTTTTTGGTTTTTTTCTTGTAGAAAATAGGAGAAAAGCCGCGTATGCAATGCTAAGAGCCACTTTCTAACACAAAAATGCCACCTACAGAGCCTGATTCATCTCCATCTTTTATTATGCTGCCACATTCTAGATAAATCATGCTGCCTACCAGATAAATCATGCCACCTCCTAGATAAAGTGAACCGCTTGTGATTTTTCAACAGCCACCTAACAGCAATCTCTTGCCGCATTTTATACTTTCTATACCGCCTGTTGATTTTCTTTAGCTACCTGTGTTTTTTTAAGAGCCACATTTTAAGATTGAAAAGCCACTTATAAAGTTTTCATTTATGCTTAGTAATATTTGATAGCCACCTTTTAGCTGTTAAATGCCACGTAATTGCTTTTGCTTTAAATCAACTTTTGGTTAATTTGGTCACTATTGTAATTCTCTGTGTTTTCTTGTCCTACAGATGAAAAATCACCCTAAGGTGCAGAAACCAGAGAAGTGGATCTCAAAGCCTAGCAAAGAGGTAAGAATCAAAACCAAGAACGATAAGGAAATACATACAATGATTTTATTAGAGAGTTTATTTGAGGAAGAACACTTGTATGATCATTACCTTAAGGTGTTCTTTGCTTATAAACAAAAATTTCCTACTCTCTAATTGATTTTGCACCCTTACTTCTTTAAAACTTTTATTATTAAATCTTTCATTTTAAAAGAGCTTTTAGGAGGTATTTTTTTCATTTGGGGTTTTTCCAAGTTTTCTTTCACTTTGCCTTCCTTTGTGTTGACTACCTTGTTAGAGGAGATGGAGTGGGAATGATCACCACTAGGTGAGTAAAAACAAGCCAAAATACTCAAAAATGTGCCTAGCCTTTGCTAGCTTCGAAATCAGGTACTTATATTATCAAGCTTGCACTGATCAAATTATGGCTTTCTTTTAAATCTAGCATAAGTAGAAAATCCTTTATTTTGTCCAAATTGAACAAGCATTAGGTATATGCTCTTCACTTTTTGAAGTGAATCAAAAATCCAAACGTGCAAAGTAAATTTGGTAGAAAGACAAGGATAAGGAATTGAACCACACATTTCAATTTTAAGAACCTCCTTATTAAGGGGTTGAAAATGAACAGATATATTTGAAGTGCTTGGAACAAAAGAAAAACAATAGGGATATGCTCTTCACTCTTTGAGTGAATGAGATTCCCAAACTTGTTGGACCAAGTTCATTTCTTTCTTTTCATGAACATGTTAGCTAAATGGAGCTTTAAAGGGCCTGCCTCCCGAGAACTGCCTTACGAGGACAGTGAGAGGGAATGACCCAAAGTGGGAGATATTTGCTTTTACGCAATGTTGTCCGACCCACCATAAATAAAGCACTTTTCCTTAATCAGAAAGTGACTAAAACTTGTGCAAGCCATCCTCACTTCCTCTAGTAGTCCTTCGGGATTGCGCAAAATCATACTTTTGTGTGTGTGGGAAACCCTCAAAGGGGTAAAGGATCTTGTCAAGGTTTAGATCAAAATAGTTTTGAGACCTGATAAAGTAGCAGACCTACCTTTGTAGAGCCATGATTAAAAGCCAAATTTGTTGATGCTAAGGTAGATTGCTTGGAAGACATTCTTGTGCAAACCTCTTAAAACATCCAAGAACATACACTTCAGTGTGTTTTTTTACAGATATGCTGAAAATTTTATGTGTGTGTTGAGTTTGTACTTCATTTTCACGCAAGAATATTTTTTGATAAATCTGATCAAAGACTTTAAACTTTTAAACCCAGAAAATACCATTAAAATTGTTAAAATCAACTCTAATCAGCAAAGCGCTGCGTATCATCATTTTAGAGCTTCCTAAAAACAAAAATGGGCCACTTGTCAACTTTAAAATGCTGCTTAGTAACATCAAACAATCGTGTATTAACTGGAAAGAGCCGTGTAAAGATATTTTCAAAACCACCTGTCAATAGAAAAATGTCGCCCGCCAACTGCAGAGCATCGTGTAAAGGATTTCCAGTGGCCGTGTGTTATCATTTAAAGACCGCCTACACATAGGTAAGAGCCGCCTAAAATTTTTAAAAGGCAAATAGTGGGTATCTGCCGAAAGATTAAAAATAAGAAAATATAATTTTTGGATACCCTTTTGGACGTTCTACCACCGTGGATACCTAACTTGATCAGAATCTGCCATTATTGGGCATTTTGCAAAATTATTCAAGGATTGGCCATTTAAGCGAGTTTGAAAACCTGAGATCTTCATTTGACATATGTAAATGTTGGTTTCTACTCGACCCCATTATATCAAGACTACCCTACAACTAGACGGATCTTATCTGAGACAAGAGTGTCCTTTTTCGGGTGATCCTTTTTCTACAACACCCTTACACGAACCCATCAAAGAAATAGAACCAAGGATGTCTTTTCCATTCGGTCATATAGATCCTGATCAGATTAATCACGTGAACAAGGATATGACCAAACAAGGAAATGTGGACCCTAATAACAAAGAGTATAACAACAATACCAATGGAGGAACAAGCATGGATCCTAACAATAAAGGGATGAACAATACCAACAACGGGGGAAATATGGACCCTAATGATGAGAAGTTAACCGATGAAAAGGTTACTGAGGCTATGCAAAGCCCTTTCTTTATGAAACTCATGGAAAAAGTATTGGAAAAATACAAAGAGAAATACTTCCTAGACCTAGCACAAACGGGTCTCAAGCTTCCACACGACTATGATTTCACCAAACTTAAGAAAGAAGAAGTAGAGGCTAACCCCATTGATGTCATGAACAAACAATTCTAGCTTTTCCAAATACAATTGGACACATTAAAACAAAGTGGGGCTCCTAAACCTTTTTCTATTGAAGCCTTGTTTCTGTTTCCATTTGACAAGTCCTTAGTCATGATATCATTTCCAACAAATGTTATTTATCAGAAATATGATAAATATGAAGGAACATCTGATCCTCAAGATCACTTATGGGAATTTTGTGCCCTAAGTCTAGAGTTCATGCATGACACAACTTACCTTATGAGGTTATTCCTTAGAAGTTTGGGAGGCATGGCAATGGAGTGGTTTTCAAAGTTACCCTCCGATATTAGAACCTTTGAGGAATTGGCCTCTAAGTTTGTTACTCACTATTCTTATAACATCAAACATGAGGTTACCATGCTTAATCTATGCAACACAAAAAAAAGAGAAGGAGAGGGATTCCTACTTTTCCTACAATGATGGAGAGCGGTATTTGCTAGATACCCTCAAAGTGTACCCGAAAAGGAAAAGATAGATATTTTTGTGAACAACTTGATTTATGAAATGAACTATCAATTAAGGATACAATGTCCTAGATCATTCCGAGACTTAATTGAGAATGGGGTGACAACAGAAGAGGTATTGGTAAAAAGTGGAGAAATCAAACTCTACAAAGATAACAAGAATAACAACAACAACAACAACAACAGTCGATATTGGAAAAGGAATAACAACAACAAAGGAGTGGTTAATGATGGAATGGTGGAGGCTAATAATTTAAAGGCTATCCCTTTTAATCTCACTCAAAAATCAACTCAAGCCAATAATGTGAATCAAGCACCCAAAGTACCCTTCAACAACAACACTAATAACAACTTTGGGAATAATCAAGGGGATCCTAAGCCTAAACCTTTCTTTGCACCTACACCCAAAAGGACATTCACCACTTTGGGTGAACCATTGGAAAATGCATTAAGGACACTTATTGCAAAGAAACTTATCGATCTACCAAAGGCTCAACCATATGAACCTCACATCAAGCCCAACTGGTGGAATGAGAACAACCATTGTGACTATCATCGAAATAGGGGACATAAGACCAATGATTGCCTATGTATCAAACATGTGGTACAAGATATCATAGACAATGGTGTGATAAAGGTGGATAGACCTCAAACTAATGAAGATCACACAACCTTTAAACTCCTTTTTATAAGCATGAAAAGTTCAAATCTTCTAACTCCAACAATGGAGGAAACAATGTGAATAATGCAAAAGGTAGTCATAATGTTAACTTTGCTCATACTTATGACAATACCATCAATGTGGTTGTGGTTAAAGACCAACCTATTCAAGGGTCTGCTAATGCCATCACAAGGGTGCAAGCCTCAAAGATTACCTTACAAGGGGTTACTCCTGTTACTATTGGTCCTAAGACACCAACTATTTTGGCTAAACAAACACCACCCACCACAAAGCCCTATAGTTTGGTGGATCAATTGCAAAAGACCCCTACCCAAATATCAATTTTGGAGTTGTTAAAATTATCCCCTAATCACAAGGAGATTCTGGAAAAAGCCTTGTGTGAGACCACAGTTCCTATAAAATTGGAGGAAGACAAATTTCAGAACATGGTAGGGCACCTCATAGCCCCTCATTGTCTTTCCTTTTCAGACCAAGATGACATGTCTATCACACATCCTCAAAACTTACCCTTGCATATAGAGGTATTAATCCAAAGACATA
>MU223567.1:4810496-4822272 GCA_018584345.1 Thuja plicata | reverse complement strand
TAACAAAGCTTGGATAGAGAACCATGAGATGATATAGATTCTTAGCTTCAATTCTTAGATTAATTTGTTTTATCTTTCCATAGAATTGTTGCTCTCAATCTTAATTTCATGAAGGTGTATTTTCATACACACAACATCTAATGACCAAACAAAATGTATAAACCGATTTCATAAACAACATTAACATCAATGATAGAGAGATGACACCAAAACAACTTATGAAAAACAACAACTCCATTAGTATATGTTGTCTGCAGTTACAAAATGAATGGCTCTCTAGTTGCCGCCAGAGAGCCATTTTAGATTTTCTCTCTATTCACTCTTCACTCTCTCTCTGTAACTAATTCCTTCCCCAATATCTATATGTTCAATTACATGGCTGTCTATTAAAGACCAACCCTTGACGTTTATAAACCATTTCTTGTTTAGTTTTGTTTAGTTTGGTTACCCATTTTCATTGATTTTAATGATTTTACATATATTTAGTTAAAATTGATAAGATATTAACTCTTTTTGGGTCCTTTGCCCATTTAGCATTTCATGCTTACATTTGTGCATAATATTAAACCATAATAATGACAATTAATTCTTTTCGGGGTTGCCTCTGCAACACCTATTTTAGTCTCAACCATAGATTTTAAAATATTGAATTTATTAAAATCTTTAGACTCCTCTTTCAAAAATGTAACCCACATCATTCAAGAATAATCATCAATGAATATGATGAAATACCTGTCCCCGTAATAGATTCTTGTCCATGGAGGACCCATAGATCAGTATGCACCAAATCCATAATTCCACTTGAAGAATAATTATTTCTCTTAAAAGTAGATTTACTCAATTTACCCAGCTAACATTCCTTAAACATCATATTAATAGGATTAAAAAATTTAGGAATATATCTGACAACTCTTGTAGTACTTATCTTCACAATGTTATCAAAATTCACATTAAATCTTGTATGCCACAACCAACAATCATCAATTTTAGCAATCAAGCATGTACTCTTAGAATTATTCAAATGAAATACACTAGCACTTTCACCTAAAATAGGTGCAATGGTCACACCGATAGTTAATATAATGGGGGGTTGATATTAGAATTTAGTGCACTGTAAAATGAAGAGAAAATATACACACATGTTTCTATAAACTTTAGTAACATTTTGCATTTGACATCTGTATATTCTGTTGGAATAACCTTGACGAGGCACAATGTTATCTATTAAATAAATTACAAGTGTTTCATGATAATGTTTTAATAATTAGACATCATCAATTTATCTAATAATGACAATAACTGAGAGATTTGAATTTCACTATACATGAATCATGATAATATAAAATGAATAGCTGGTGCATGGAATGACTTGGAAGTCTAATCTCATTGTGATTTGTGTTATCAGTGAGGTAGAGTTTCATGGGGGGAGTGAACTTTCTATCGGATGGTAAAGCCTTTAATATCCTTTCCCAATAAGAAACAACGTCAGCTGCAGTGGTTATATGAGGCTTCAAGTTTGGCATCACAATAGACCGTCCAAATATTGTTGCACTAATATATTAAAAAATTAAGCAATAGAAGAATGCAAGTTATTTTTGGTAAAAACAAAATAAAGCAATCACTAATCTGATCCAAAATGTTAGTTGCAAGGAATACCATTATCATAAACTTAATGGCAAGATGGTCATGTTTAGCAAATTTTGACAAATTTAAGAAGTTCTAAGATACCCCATGTAATGTTTTTCATTTGTATCTGTGAGAAATAATAGATTCAAGGAGGTTACACAATTCAAGCAAGTGTCAATTCACTGAGTCTGGGTCTCCTCTCTTCTTGTGGGGAAAGGCTATTTTCAAAAATGTTTTTCCTTTTGGTTGAAGTGGGTTGTTTGTGAGATGAATGCCAATTGAACATTTGTTATTTGAGATTCATAATATCTTACAACTGCACATGTTTCAATAAGAATTCTTCTACCCCTTCTGAAAAACACCTGTTAATCACTTGATGAACTGTTACAACTGATGAATAATAATGAGAAAAAGATAATGGTACATGTGTTTTCACTACAACAGAAAGTTTACATGTTTATTGTAGACTCCACATTTTTTGAAGACATGATTAGCACAGGAATGTCCTTCAGTGTTGATGATTCTCGCTACATGAAAGTTGATGTACATTGTCAGAATAAATTTTAATATACCCCACAACACAGACACGACCATTTGTGCTATATTACCTTTACCCTTTTGAGGAAGACACAACCAGTCATTCCTGGCATACAGTAGTCTTTAATTATCATAAATAATTGCACAAGCATGAGAAAATTCAGAGGGTTATCAGAAGTCCACAAATATGTAAGAATCTGAAATGAATCCAAGTGGGTGGTAAAAATGTACAAATTATCAGAAGACCAAAAATATGAAAGAGAAAATTCTCAAACATGAAATCGCCCAAGAAAACATGAAAGAATCTAAGTCAGTGGTCTAAAGTGCACAAACTTGAATGCATCCAAGTGGGAAAAATATGAAGGAATCCAATTGAGTTATGATAATTATACAAACATGAACCAAGACCAATGAGTAAGATCATAAAAAACCAAACATAAAAACCTACAAAAACACCATTTCATCCTCTCAAAAAATACAAAATTGTACCCTGACAAGAAGATCTTCTCAATAGCCCTTCAATGATTTTTCTATCAATGACAATGTCATCAACATCAAGGACATGAAATTCAGATTTTCTGGTCTCATCTTCTAAATCATCATTCTTACTCTACCCCATTTTAAAACCTACTTCAAACACCACACAACCAAACAATGTGGATTCTTGTCTTACTATTGCAGCTACTCTTCCATCTAGTTCATATGTGGGATCATCCATGAAAATTATATAGTGATTTGAAACAAGATCTACAAAAATCATTAACCTTTTTCTTTTTCCAGTTGACAATCCAGTGATACCAGGTAGGCCTGCCAATGCATATCTTAAGTTGTCCAACTCTACAAGCTCCATGACCTCATCAAAAAATTCCTGCAAGTTGGAACATGATCGCTTAGTAGCATGACACCTTACACCATTTCAACAATTTAAAGGACCTTATTGAAAGGAAAAAATGCATATTTTTGGACATTACAATTTTGGATTCTTTTTCAACATCTTTTGTAAGGCGTATAGCTTTTGAATATATCAATGATTCCCGAATAGTAACTTGTGGAGAATGTATATCATTTTTCTCAAAGTAACCAGAATTTCAAGCATAAGTTTCTTGTTTGTTGGGAAATGTAGAAATTTGAATATCTTGCTTAGTATATCCTCCCATTTTTGTTTCAGCTAAGACATCCATGAGAGTTGTCTTTCTAGCACCACTAACTCCCATCAATGTTTTAAGAACACTAGGCCTAAATGCCCCTTTAACATCTTGAAGTAATTGAAGCCTATCTTCAATCACTCCCTATTCTTTCATCTCTTGCAGTCAAAGTTAAGGCTTATCAGTTAAATTCTTCGTAGTAAAAGATAAACATAACTAGTTCTCAGGATTTCATACTTGTTGATGAAGATGTAGAAAAAAAAATTATTTTGAGAGGTGGATTTTTGAAATGGTAAATAACTTATGAATTAGTTGGGGTCAAATACAAACTATTGGTGTTGTACCTTGGATATGTTGAAATGTTCAATTTGAATCCAGTGGATAAGTTACTACATTGTGTTGTATGTTACACAAGTAGAAAGGCAAAGTGTTTGATATTAATGTTGATGAAAGATTAAGTTTGGGATATTGTTTTTGAAGGGTATAAACCATTGTTAGGTGTTGCATACCTTGATTGTTGAGAGGGAGAGCTGCTCTAATATAGCTTCTTCTTTTTTCCTTATTATTGTGTATGGACTATTTTTCATTTTGGAGTATCTTTTGAAGGAGAAACTTTGTTTGAATGCGAAGGTCCATTAATGATCTAACTCTAAAAATTGTTGTGAATGTGAGGCCTTGCCTTTCTATTTTTCCAATTTCAATTATTTTAATTTTGTACGATAAGCCCTTGGGATTTTTGAATGCTTATAGCCCATGCCATTGTCAATGGTATTTTCCATTGTATGCCGAGTGATAGAGGGATTATTTGTATTATTTTTGGATCATCTAGCTTCCATGGTGGGTCATTGTAATTGTCAATCTTTGTTGCAACATATAGTGGAAGATCAGGGGGTTTTGAACCATGACTCTAAAAAATATCAATTATTTCTCCCAATGCTCTATTGATGAGGCCTTCTTGTGTCCATATATTTTATTTTAGCATTACATGTTGACCTTTGCATAGTAGAATTTTATTTTCAAGTTGTTCATCAATACTTGCATATTCTGTGTTGCTTTTGGTGCTCATTGCTTCACTTATTGCAATTGGACTATTCAATAGTTTCAACATTTTTTATTGTGTAGTTTGACTAGATCATTTGTAGTAAATAGATGCACTGACTTGTCAAACTCTTCATTTTTAGGTGATGTAATCTATGTGTGTGTGTGTGCAATCAGTTGCTGCCAATCTTCTTCTGTTGGTTTTGCATTTCATACATTTTGTAGCAATTGAAAAAATTGTGCCTGCTCTATATTGTCACCTTGTTTGAGGAACATTGTTTTTAATGTGATCATTGTAGTGAACTTCACCCATAATATTCTGGCTGTGGAATGTGATGTGTAGATAGGCTTGTCCATGACAAGCGGTATTTTGGCTAGGTCACCCACGAGGATTATGGAAAGTCCCCCAAAGCATATTTGTTGATTCTGAGGACATGCTTATCACAGTCTAGTATCTATTTTTTGTAGTAGCTTTAGTCCAATGAAGCTAAGTTTATCAATAAGAACATATCTTATTTCCATTAATTCCTCTTGGAATGTTGTCAATGTTTTCCCTTGTAGTTGTTGCATTTGTTTAATAGGAATCCTGAGCACTGAATGTATAGTCGATGCATGTATGTTGAATGCTGCAACACCTATAGGAGCTAGTGTGAGGATCTTTATTTATTTGTTGTTCTCCATTGTTGTTCAATTCATTTATTATGCATGCAATCTAGTATGATTTCCATGTTCGATTTGTGTGTTGAATTATCATGTGGATTAGTTTGGTAGATACATATTTGTTGTGGTTTCTAATTATCGTGAGGGCTGCCTCTTGATTTCCTAATAATGTATATCTTGGATTGTGAAAGTCTGATTGGATTTTCTGACCTTGTGCACTTTTTTTTTTATGTATGAACTTCATTGAAATTTCATGTAGATATTGGGGTATGTTGTTCTAATCCCAGTTATTTTTGATATGAGAGTCATGTCTTCCATGCATGTTAAGCTCTTTGGGGGTAATATTATTTATGGGGCCCATTTGTGATAACAATTGCCATTCATTCATCTATATTATTTCTTGCATATTTGTTTCATTATTGTCTTCCTCTTCTTCTTCTGAGTTTGATTCATTTTGGGTGATGTGATTGACATGCGAAACCTCATACCCGATTTCATTCATGTTGTTCCAATTTGCAATCATTGTTTCGGTAGTAAGTACAATTTCATTTTTTATATCATAGAAATGTTTGTATAAGAGGATCTCACTCCAACAAAATATTTCAAAATGCTCTGAGTCATAATTTGAAATGTTGTATAACTTTGGGTAAACATTGACTATGGCTTTTACTTGCCTTTCTTTCCACTTGCTATGTTTACACTTTGGAGAAAATGTGTAAGATCAGGCAGATTCAAGCAATGTTATTATCTCAAGCTCTGGAGGTCGCTGAATGTATGCTTTCAAGTAGGTAGATTGTATTTGGTTTGTGTCTAATGTGTTTATTATCCACTGCAACATTTTATGTCCAACATTCAATGATGTGAAAGGATGATTGCAAATGACAAGGGGCAGTTTCTGAAGCATGTACCATGTTTCTTGTGCTCCTATGTCACGTTCAGCTATAACCTTGGTCATTAATTTCATGTATGATGTGAGAGCTGGACTGTCTATTTGTTGGGATAAAGATATTCTTTTTAACATACTACTATATGTCTCTTATGTTCTTTCTTCTTTTGATGCATATTTGGCAATGTATTTGAGAACAAGTTCTCATGAGATAATAGGTTGGCAATCTATGTTGGCTCGCCAGATCAACAACATTTCTCAGTTGTGTATGTTGAGTATGTCATCATTTCTTGTAGGTTCATATTTTTTCTCATCTTCGTCACATTTTATAGTAGAGCTAGTTTTTTATTTCCATGGCGCTTTATACCGACACTCAAATTTTGTACCCTTCTTTCTTAAGCATGTTCCTTCTTTGCATTTTGTATGTCGTTGGACCCGGTTAATTAATTATTCATAATCACGAGAAGTTTCTATAGCTAATATCTCATGTGTGTTGAGTAAACATTGATCTAATGGAGATCTGAACAATGTGTTGTTTCTATGTAGTGCCTCATGAGGGTTCCAAGCAGTAACATACTTGTGAAAAAACAATCGCACTTTTTGAAGTTCTACAACATTGTTCCAATCAAGTTTATCCATATCAAGTGCATTTTTTATCTAGATAACCCCATGTACATGTGCACTACCTCTATGTTTCCATTCAGTTCTATACCAATAATTTTCTACATCAAGGATTTTTTCAATAACTTCTTCATGAAATATTGTAAACTATTGATGCAAATATAGTGCTACAGTATGAGGGTTAATAATTATGTTGTCCATGCGCTATCTATTTGATAGCATTTAGGCAGGAGTATCATTTGAGATAAATTGATGTATATTTGGCCATTTTGTGTCTACTGCACTCAATATGAAGAAAAGAGTAGGTGACCCTATTTGGTTGATCATGTTTTTCAACTATGTACGACATTTGTTCTAGTATGGTCTTGTACCTCGCATAAAAGAGCCAAAGTGAATGAGTTCCTCTACAAGTTGGTTGTCTAGAAAAAATTTCAGGTGTGGACGAAGGTTTTCTATAGTGGTGGGTATGTTTTCTTCTGCATTTCATTTGATGAATATTGTAGCAACTTCTTAGCTACGATGTCTAGCCATTAGATTGAAGATGAAGTAGGGAAAGCGGGGATGCCTTCCAAATCTATTGTCATGGAACCTCAGTAAGTGTAGTGCAAACTTGTGGATGTGAACTTCCCATATTTGGGGTTGCATGTATTATGTTGATCCATTTGGAAAGAGCATGGGAAATTCCATAGATCAAGTAAACCCCCAATGTTGTATTCATTTATTGGAGATGACTTTATCTCTGGCAATTTCATAGTGTTTATTGTGTTGTCTACAAGTTGTAGTTTTTTGCTTAATAATGTGTAGCTCACAAGATGTTTTTGTCTATGTAGACATAAATGATGATGTTTATGCTATGATTCTTTCATTTATCTCTTCATTGATATCTATTTCATTATTTGGCACCACCATTTCTTCATTTGTTTCAATGGTTTTAAGCATACCTAAAACATATGTTCTTATTTTGGGGTTCTCTGCAAGATAGTCAAAAAGAATGGTGACATCCTTGTAGTATGGGTCATACTTCACCTTGTATTGTAATATATCTATAATGTATCTCCTACTCATATAACAATCATAGTACTGGTCGGATGTATGCAATTTGCGAACTATGAGTATATCTAGTTCATGTATTCTCTGTGGAAGCATCTTTGCAATGTTGTTTATGTCCTGTGTGAAAATTATCTTATGGCCATGATATTTATATTGTCCTCCAAAGTTCTGAGTCACTTGCAATACTAGGTTTACTCTTGCAATGAGCATTTCTTCCACCTGGGTCAATCTTTTGAGTATAACAGGTTGTTCTCCTAGATCCATGTTGTTGGAGGCTGAGAACCAATGTATGCCTTTCTCGAGGAAGCATATTTTTAAAGTGGGGTTTGTGTTTGATGAGTGTACACTCATGCCTAGGTAACATTCTTTGTATATATTGCAGGTCTTTAAGTTGGCCAATTCATCAATTCTTTGGCAGAATTTTTTGATTGCCATTATGTAGTCATTTTATTGGCTCATTCTTTGTCGTTTGTTCCTTTGTTCTTGTAATGGAGTTTGTTGAGGTTCTAATGGTTTCTTTGAAAATTTCTCTAATGTTTTAGTACACCTTCATAAAGCTATTGCATCTTTGTTATGGGCATAATATTCTCAATTTCTCTTTCTATTTTGCTCTCTTTGAAGCTCAAAAAGTTGGGTTTCTGGGAGATGGTTTCCTGTGGAAGTTTCCATATGATGGAGGCTGTAATTAGGAGATATTATTTGTTAGAAAAAAGGAAATGGTGGTGCTTAAAGGAAATTATTTATCTAGTACCAAAATGAGAAAAATTGTAGAAATTTTATAATGGTATTATATTTCAGCACTTGAAGACATGGTATTATATTGAAAAATTAATTAATATTTGCATTGTACCTTAGTAAAACAAATCACTTCAAATGACATATTTATTTACAAACTTGGAAGAGAATGATGAGCTAAGTCAATGGAGTAGTATAGGTTTTTCTCACAGGACCAACCAACCCCGCACTAAAAGATGGATATACTCAGAGTCAGTTGATTAGTTAGTTTTTCAAATACCTTATTCTCTCTACTGCTAGTTTTCATCTAACATGACTAACTTCATTTGATTCAATATTTCACATTTGAAGAAAGGGTATTTGATTGGAAAAATAATTAATCTTTGCATCGTACCTTAATAAAACCAATCACTTAAAATGACATATTTATTTACAAACCTGAAAGAGCATGGTGAGCTGAGCCAATGGAGTAGTATAGCTTTTTCTCATAACACCAACCACCCCCATGATAGAAGCTATGATATTGTTGCAATCAGCTGATTTTCTAGATTTACTAAAGAAAGATGAAAGAAGAAATCCAATTTCTTAAAGAACGTACTACAAGCCAATGATACCCAAAAGTCTATTTTTCTCTTCCGACTCTCTCATGACAAATATTATCTATAACATGGCCTGGCAAAAAAAAATTACTACAATTGTGTGTTTGATCTCTTTTTTATGACTTTGCATATGATAGAAAGAGAATGATTGAATGACAATATATTTGGATGATTAAATTAGCAATTTTATATAAATGCAACCAAAAGTTTATCAAGGGTTTCAACACTTTTTGAAATATAGTGAATTGTTAGTAAGTCAACCTGCTATAACAATTTGTGTATTTTAAAAGTACAACTAATACACAACTATAAACACTTGTCCAAGAAGAATTTTAGGCATAAAAATAGGAGGAGCATAACTATTATATTTCTTAAAGAACATGAAACAATCCAATGAAACCCAAAAGCTTGATGCCTACAAACATATCCATTATGTTGGTTAATATAAAAATTTTTGTAAAATCCCCTATGTAATTTTTGCGCAAATTTTCACTTTTCCAAACTGAGTAATCTTATCAAATAGTTGGTTGCTTATGGTGTTGGACTATTTTAAATTTTTTTTGTTTGTTTTCATTTTATCTTGCAAATATACCATTCAACTTTGCAATGCACTCAAAAAATTAGACAACAGCAAGAAGGAAATGTTTATATTCATAAACCAAGAAATGACAATATTTATACAATATTATCTGCTACGAGAGAAAATAAATCTAAAAATTTCTATATAGTATTATGGAACTGGGGTAGTATGACATGAACAACAAGTTGAAGATCTATATGGTCATTTCATACATAGTATCCAGTATTGAACAAAAGTAAATATTACAAGAGCAAATGTTACGCCACAATGACCAACAATAGGAACACGTTATCCAACCCCACATGAAACCTTCAAGAAGATAAACCACACTTACATAAAAGATCTAAATATCTAAGATTAATAATCACAAAATTATTTACATGGAGTAGAATATACTGTTGTAAATAGAGATGACGCAATTTGGCATCATGCCAAAGTGATTGTAGTGGTAGACATCTCGCAGTTTTTGGAAAGTAGGATACTACTTTCAGCAATAAAATCTACTTGTTGCACCCCTGTGATTATTGAATTTACTCTAGATGTGTTATTGTACATCTCTTTCTTGCATGATAAGTTGAAAATATATTCCCTATTAAGGACATCCCTTATGGTCTCTTCACAATGTTTTTCTACATCATGAGAAAATTGTAAGGAGTACAATTATTTTGCAGACATTTTCATCAGTTGTAATGCCCCTTCATCAAATGAAACAACCCACATCATTTATGCATGATGTTGCAGCTTTATTTGCAGTATATACCTGCAATTACAGTCATCAATAGTTACATTGCACTTTGAGAAAAACCAATTGCCTTCTTTATCTTGGATCAAGGTATTTTTTCATTCGCGACCACCTGATTGAGTGGATCATGTTGGATAGTAGATGTTGTCTTTTTTGATGAATAATTTTGTTTCTCTCAACATGCATTTGAGGGATTCACTTGCAACTTGAGCCTTTTCTTGAATTTCTAAGATGGTCATTCGTGGAACATTTGTAGGTGCCACATTGGCCCTTGTTGTGGTTGATTGCAAGTTAGATCCATTTTCTTTGAACCAATTTCTCAATTCTGATGTCTCTTGCAATTCTGGGTCTATTTCCAGATTAGTATTATTTGATGTGTTGAGAACCTTTCCATCATATTCAGAGACACGACAATTTTTCACTGCGAGCACAATTGTTTCTTTTTTTTTGTACGTTTGTTCTATCTGACCACCCACCTTTTAAGCTATTGGTCCCCAAAGAGTGATATCTATAAATATTTCAGACATATCTATTAACGTTATAGTTTATCATGATAGTTCAGTGCCATCTTTGCTTCTTATTGTTGAGGACGGGCTCACAAATCTGATAATTCCAATCGTATCAACATTTGTGTTTTTGGGCTTTTCTGTTATAGCATTGATAGGTGTGAATGTGAAGTGGTGCTTTGAAATTAACAAGTCTTCTTCATCCTTCTTCACAATGGATGACTTTTGAGTTGGTAGCCAAAGAAATTTCCAATCCACTATTCAATTTGTTATAATTTTTATTATTTTTCTTTATTGCTCCACCTAAAAGTGTATATATTGCACCCATGTGTATATTGTTGTAATGAATATTGGATGCATCATGGAAATAGGTAGCTCTTGTTTTAGTATGTTCTGCATCTATTATGTCAAAGATGAAAAGTTGGTGAATTATTGTTAGGAATAGTCCCAAGAGATAATTGAGAGGGGGGTGAATCAGTTATCTACAACATTCAATTCTTTATCCAATTAAGTATAGAATAAAATTAAGCATAAAAACAACAAGATAACACAGATTATAACACCACAATTTTGGTTACGGGGAAACCCAAAATAGGTAAAAACCCCAATGGGAATTAGTACCCACAAAGAACTGCACTAGTGTATAATGATCCCTGTTAGAAGATCCTAGAAGCCTATTAGGAGTTGATCTTTACAATGCATTAAGTACAATGACTTGGTCAAAGTTCAAAACTTGTTAGGAGTCTTTTACAAATAACCCTGTTAGAGGTGAGGACACACTGTCCGTGAGTACACTGTTCAAATGATGAAGGCTGCAACCTCCTCCACAACAGATATACACTATATCTGATATTGAAATTGTTGGTTGTATTTCCTGTTTTGCTGCTACGCCTTGTTCTTTGCCTTGCTCTCTATGAAATTTTCAGGTTTTCATGCCTATACCTTGCCAAATTGTCAAAACCCTGCTAAAACCCTAAGGCCTAGTGTTAAACGATGTATTTTGGAGCCCTTGGCCATGTCTTTCTATTTCTTCGTTACCTTTTTCAGTCAC
>MU223567.1:4737598-4803594 GCA_018584345.1 Thuja plicata | reverse complement strand
TTGTCAAGGAGTCAAAACAATACAAGACTGCATTCACTACTCCTTGGGGAACATATGTTTATATCAGAATGCCTTTTGGTCTGATAAATGCTGGTGTAACTTTTCAGAGGGCCATGGATGTTGCTTTTAAAGAATTCATTGATTTATTCATGGTTGTGTATCAAGATTATTTAACTGCATATTCTAAGAAGGCTGATGATCATTGTGATCATTTGAGTAAGGTTTTTAGTAAGGCTTTAGAATATGGTGTTTCATTGAATCCCAGGAAATGCCATTTTGCAGTAAAAGAAGGAAAGTTGCTTGGACATATTGTGTCTAAGGAAGGGGTAAGAATAGACCCTGAAAGAGTAGAGGCAATTCAGAAAGTTATGGCTCCAAAGAATTTAAAAGGTGTACAATCTTTCCTAGGAAAGATTAATTTTGTCAGAATATTTGTAGCAAATTTTGCTGAGATTGTTAAGCCTATTGTAAAATTGTTGAAAAAAGATACTAAGTTTGCTTGGAATGATGATGCTCAACAAGCTTTTGAGAGGATAAAGAAGGCAGTACAGGAAAATCCAGTGTTGAAATCCCCAGATTATACAAAGCCTTTCTCTTTGTTCTCATTTGCATCATTCCATACAATAGCTGCAATTCTACTCCAGAAAGATGAACAAGGATTTGAATATCCCATAGCATTTTATAGTAAATCCTTGCAGGCTGCAGAGCTGAATTATGATATAATGGAGAAACAGGCTTATGCATTGGTAAAGGCAGTGAAATCTTTTAGGCCATACTTGGTATGTGCTAAGGTGCAGGCCTATGTTCCACATTCTGCAGTCAAAGATGTTCTAACCCAGTCAGAAGTCACTGGTAAAAGGTGTAAATGGATTACAAGGATCCAGGAGTTCAATTTGGAAATCAACATCACCAAATTGGTAAGAGGCCAAGGCTTGGCCAAGCTTATGACAGAAGAGAACCTGGATCTTGTACAGACAAATCAATCAGAGGTAAATGATCAAGACATTACTAGTATAGAGAGACAACCTGATTATGCTGATATTGTGTTTTTCCTAAGAAATGCCAGGTGCCCTGATCATTTACCTGATAACCAAAAAAGAAATTTGAAGTTACAAACTCAAAGGTATGTGTTGATTAAAGGAGATCTATTCTGGAAAGATAAGAATGGTGTATTATTTCTATGCCTTGACAAATACCAAGCTGAGAGAGTCCTAATTGAAATGCATGAAGGACAGTGTGGAGGCCATTTTTCTGCTAAGACAACTGCTCATAAGATTTTGAGGGCAGGATATTATTGGCCTACTTTGTTCAAAGACACATACATGCATGTTAGGAGGTGTGAACCATGTCAAAGATTTTCCAATAAGTTAAAATTTGCAGGTGCTCTGCTACTTAATCCAGTAAGTACTGAGGCTCCTTTTGCTGTTTGGGGCATTGATTTTATTGGAGAATTTCAGGAGAAGTCCAGTGCAGGACATAGTTGGATTTTAGTTGCCACTGATTACTTTACAAAATGGATTGAGGCCATTCCCACAAGGAAAGCAACTAGTAAGGTGGTTACTGAGTTCCTGCTAGAAAATATTTTGACCAGGTTTGGTGTGCCAAAGAAATTGATAATGGACAATGCTATGAGTTTTAGATCAGAACAAATGAAAAGTTTCTATGGGCAGTATGGGATTACTATGTCATATTCATCCCCATATCATCCACAGGCTAATGGTCAAGCTGAGTCTAGTAATAAGAGCCTTTTGAAGATATTGAAAAGAACTCTAGAACAAAACAAGAGGCAGTGGCACACTAAGCTGAGATCAGCTCTTTGGGCTGATAGAATTACCTTGAAGAAGGCAACTGGTCAATCACCATTTGAATTAGTATATGGATTGCAAGAAAGGTTGCCTATCAATAATTTGTTGCCTATTTGCCAGTATATACAAGAGGAACATTTAGATGTTTCTGATAACATGAAAAATAGAATCATGCAGCTGAATGAATTAGATGAAGTAAGAAGAAATAGTCAGAAAGAGAACATGAAGCTACAACAGAAGATGAAATATCTTTATGACAAAAGGGCAACTGAGAGAAAATTCCAGATTGGTGATCTAGCTCTCCAGTAGAATGCAAGGGCACAAGATAAAGGAAAGCATAAGGAATTTGAATCTTTGTGGCTAGGGCCATTCATCATTGCTGAAAAATTTGGCAAAGATTCATATCTGTTGAAGAACATGGAGGGTAATCTGTTTGAGTTGCCTGTGCATGGACAGTTTTTAAAGCCATTCTTTGATTAAAGATCCAGTGTGCACAAGAAAGTATGTATCATAGTTCCCTTTCCTTGTTTTCTATTTGTAGGCTGCTGTATATATTTCCTTTTCTGCAGTAGGGTTTTGTTCGAATTAGTTGGTCTGCAACCAAAGATTCTGTGGCGCTCAGTATAAATTTGCATTTAACTGTCCTCAGATAGAGCCATTGTTGGTTGTATTTCTTGTTTTGCTGCTACGCCTTGTTCTTTGCCTTGCTCTCTGTGAAATTTTTAGGTTTTCATGCCTATACCTTGCCAAATTGTCAAAACCCTGCTAAAACCCTAAGGCCTAGTGTTAAACGATGTATTTTGGAGCCCTTGGCCATGTCTTTCTATTTCTTCGTTACCTTTTTCAGTCACTTAGGACATGTGCCGTAAGTCAGGTCGCTTGATCGCATAACCAGAATTGAATATGCTGAAACGTCTCCCGACTTCACTTTTGCCTTATGTCGCGAAGTCTCCTGATGATTTAAGGGCACAAGGAAATGTAAAGTGATTAAAAGATAGCCGTGCGATGGAAAGATGAAAGGATCTGACGGTGGTCGCGTAGTCTGGTGATAAAAGTGCCCCAGGGAAAAAGTCCTTCCGACTAAGCGATTAAGGTATGTCGCGAGGTCGCTATAAACAGAAAAGGGCATGTGCTATATAATAAGGCTAAGTTAATCTTATCACCTGACTCAGCGACTGAAGGCTGTCGTGTTATCTTGAAAAGAGAAATGAACATCTAGCGACTTGGCGATAACAATGAAATGTTAAAAGGTAAACGTCTTGTCACGTAGTCTGGAGAAGAATGATGGGTTAAGGTTAACTCCCCACGACTTAGATTTTTGCTTGTGTCTCCTGATCGCTAGAGAGACTTGGGTTTGCTGAGGTAAAAGAGTTACGTTGTCGCCAAGTCTGAAGAGTAAACCATGGTTAAGGAAAAGTGCTCGCGACAAAGAGACTTAATGAGGTCGCGAGGTCACTAGATAAACAGGATCCATAAAGCGGCGCCAAGTGGAGGACATGACAGAGAAGATCACCCGGTGGCCAATCAGATAAAAGAATTTTGATTACTGTGTACAGAAGGTAGCTGAGATGTATGACAGAAGGCGAATCACAGAGTGCCATGTCAACTGTCTTAGCCATTTGATGATTGCGCAAAAATTTCTCAGGATTTAAATTTGATTTCCTGACACCTCGCGCGACTACGGCTAGGTTTTTGAATGATTCATGGCATATCAGATTAATGGCAGAACTGACGTTTTTGAACTTTGAGCCATGTACTCTAAATCTTATGGCTGTAAACAAGGGATCGTGCATTCATTCCTATTCACCGAGTTTGTGATTTCAGAGTTAAATTATTGTTTCAGCAATGGTGATATTCAGAGCTATTGCAGTGTTTTAGGGTGATCAAAATTTTAAGAAGTACAGAGAGTTGTGAGCTTAGATTTGTTTCAATATCGTCCAACCAGAGATTCAGCCTCTTGCAAACATGAGTACTGCACTGTTCATGGACTGGATGGACAGTTATTTCAAAAGGAAATGCAGGCGAGCTGGCGAGAATAAGTGCCAGGACTTTACAATAACTACACCAGCGGCCACCTACAAATCAGATTGCAGTCGCAACGTCGGGAGAAGAACAAAGACATATCAGATTTCACCTATTTGACTCAGTCATTTCATCTTTTCTTCTCTCTCTCTCTTTCTCTGTCTTACACCTTTAGGGTTAGGGTTTTGAGACTATCCGAAGCTTGTTGCATCCTTATGGATCCCAAGGTAGTCTCAAACTTATATATATGTGAAATTTTGTAATAGAAATGGTCTTTGATAATTACAAGTCTTTGATCTTTCAGAGGTCATTGATTTTTTGGAACATTTTGTAAAGAAGAGATAATATACAACAGAATTTAGATATTCTGGTTCATGTTTATCTTTTGAAGCTGTGTAAACTTTTCATGTATCAACAAGCTGGATTACATAAATGAAATACAGTGCAATTTTACTCTTCTCAACTGTTGTCTCTTTACTTTGTATGCGTGCTTTTCTGTGTTAAGGTTTATAAGGTATTCATTAACACTTTGGTTATAAGGTAACCATCTGATTGTTTACAAGCTTCTCTAAAGGAGGGAATTAAATATTGTGAATGGTTTCAGGAAGCATACTATTTAGTTAAGGATTTGATACAGGGGTCTAGAGGTAACAAGATAGTTTGTAAGGCATTCTATCCTAATTGTTTGAGCTGTAAGGGAGTTTAGTGTATCTTGTTTCTGTAATTTCTTTGCTTATTATTGACTCTGCAGCCCTAAGGATAGGCACTGATCTAGAAAACATTCTGAACATCTATCTATGTTTAAATTATTCTAGGTTATCAGAACCAAATCAAATTTAAACACTCTGTTACTAAGAACACATAAGCTGAACTTGTTTAAGGACCTCTGTCAGCAGGACACTGTCCATGTTACTGATTCCTTGAAGAGAGAATCATTTAGGTTGTCCCTCCTATCAAGAAAAGGAAGAAGGATTAAAATCCTTGTATCACTGGTTTTCTGTCATATTTAATATTATGATTTGTATGGTTAAATCCTGTATATGATTATGCTTGATCATTTACAAGGTATTTTATAAAGTTGGTTCAATAGAGATACATGACAAATCAGTGTCCACAATAAAAAATACTGTGATATCAGTAATATTTCAAGGTAAAACCTGCCTGAGTATATGTGGAGCTCAAAAATGAAGAAGGACCTTATCTAGTCCTTAGCAATTAGGCTTTTGTTGTCTCTGAATCAGGAGTAAAAAGTACAAGGTTCACATAGACATTTCAAGCATTGTGATTCATACAAGAAAAAGTGCTAACAAAAATATGAATTAGACTTGATGTCTTGATCAGTTCTAGTGAATTGAATACACTCTCTGCTTCTTCACATATATCTTCAACTGATGAATGATATAGATTTACTGGCCCAATACATCAAACATTTTTCTCTGCTAATTTTTCATATTTGCTCCTATGTCAATCACAAATGATCTGCTATAAGTATCCTCCTCCAAATATATGATCAAGTCAGCTTGTAGGAAACTCTTCAAGAACTATTTTGTCCACCAAACTATGTACGCAACACAGATAGAACCATGCAACTCAAGATGAGTAGACGTGTCTCTTCACACAATCGGTTCCACCAAATTAACTCAAACTTCATCCTCTAGATGAACCATGTTAAGTGCTCTTAACAAAACATTCTGAACTCATAAGTAAACACAAATCCAAAAATGCATATCCAAATGATAGGCGCAAATGAAGAAACAATAAAAATACTGTCGACTCTTAATAAACAATCTCCAAAAATTGTAACTGGAAAATAGATTATCATAACTCAACTTCAACTGCACAACTGATTTTGCGTCTATGAACATAACATAATGAATATGTTTACAATATAAAAATAAATGTGTAAGGCTCCAACATATCCATAAAGAGAATTACATACAGGACACTGTTGCATACTATATGTTGTCATGAATGACAAACATACAGTCAACCACTGGCTCAAAGGAAAATCTCCAACACTTTCTCTATGGTTTGTGAACTATTTTATTTCAGTCTTCATCGTGACACGAGCTTTTATGGTCCACCTTGTCTCGAACAGATTCAAGTTCTTAAAAAGTGTAATGATAGTAGGTGTTTCTGATTTGGTTACTGGAGATTGTATACCAAATTGTATCTTTCAATGAGTTGATGGATCTGGTAGAATAGTACTCATAAAGTGAGGAGAAATGGGTGAAATCTGGGCCATGTCTTCTTTTGTGCAGTCATCTTACTCTTGTTTAATAGGAAGTGGCTTACCAAATATCTCAAGTTTTGTAGATATGATCTCAAGATCACCAATGACAATCCATCTATTTAGTTGTCAGCAGTGTCGTTATTAGTATGAAATAATTTAAATTCTAAAAATTTGCTAAAACAAGATTTTATGAGTTAAAAAGTTTAGTTTTACTAACTATTATGCACTAATTTTTGGGCTACTGTACTTTTTCAATTGAGCTAGTGTTCCAAAACCATTTCTTTTGCAATTACCAAATGATTTTACCTCACTGGTAATGATGCTCTTTGGCTATGCACTCCATCAGATATGTACAATTTGTATCATTTGTTGCAGTCATCCATACATGAAAATTTGGATATAGCTACTATCTATACAACTGGTTTATGCAGCAGTTGTCTGCTATGGATTATGCTTATTGTATTTGTGGTAAGTTCTATATTCATAGTTTGGAAATTGGGTTGTTCAATGTTGATTACACTTTCTGCATCTTCTATTAGATCTATAGACATGTTGTTGAAGGCATGGTTGTTTCTACAAAACCATTTTAAATGTAAGATTTTTTAAGATTGCATAGTCTAATTGATAGTACTCCTACACCCTTAAGGTGAAGAAAATGGTGAAGATTTTGATGATAGTCATTTTGTTTTGATGTTTTGATTAGAATAGAGGATGCACAGGTATGTTTGAAGGAGATACCAGTAGGTAAACTAATTTGTAGGAAACAAAAAGGAGTTTTTTTACATAGTCAATGGGGTTTCTTAGAGTTTTGAAGATTAAATACCTAGCAAAGACCCTCGAAGAATGTAAAGACATTTCCATATATAGAAAGTATGGTCAAATTTTCAAATATAAAGTTATTATTTTGTAAAGAAACTATGGCAATCAGACTACAATGTGCACCCTAAAGAAACAAGGTTAGAAACTCCACAACATATATACTTCCTTTCTAACAATTAATGTCACAACATAAAGTACAGAAAAATCTTATGTCAACGATCTTATAACCCCATAGCATTCTTAAAAGTACAACAATACTGACTGAAAAAACGTACATCAACTATCTTAAAATCCCATTATTAAAACCTTTCATTTCACTTTATTATCATAATAATCTGGATAAACTCCTCATTAAATGAAAACTGAAAGAAAAAGAAAGCATAGACCATTATGTACAAATAAAGATAAAGAGAAAGGAAACATAGAACATAGAGCAACAGTGACAAGTGGTGCAGTTTTGTCTTGTTCTTATTGGAATTTTCAATGTTGGAGAATAATAGAAGTGACAATATGATTTGTCAATAACAAGTGCCTATTTTTGAAGGTCTGTTCACAAATTTCTACCCCAAATTTGTATATATCCTGAATAGACATGTTTAAGAGCATTATGGTACTTTCAAAAGCTATGGTTATGGGCTTTGGAACTTTGGATCATTTGACTTGATTCTGTAGTATTCAAAGACACAAGGTGGGACTGTGCATCTTTAATACAAATGACTGTGATGGACTTCGAATAGTAAGAATTCACATGGACAATGCAGAGCATTCTTACATAAAATTTCAGATCATTCCTACACAAAATTCAGAGCACTCTGAGATATAAGCATTCCCACAAAATTCAGAGCGTTCTGGCTTAAAATTTAGAGCTTTCCCAGAGAAACAAATCAAAACAAAAAAAAATGGTAGAATCCGCAATTCAAATTAGGTAACCCCTAAATCTATTTTCAGCATTGTGGTCTCAGTTGGACATGACAAATATATCTTATTTTCTTATTTATGTTCTCCTCATGTATGATTTCAACTATTTTACCTTAAATATTTGAATACAGGGAGGCCTAGAAACTTTGCGTACCTTGTGAAAATGGGAACTCAAATCCTTAATGTGAAATGGTATGTTGGTTGACGATCCTATTGCTTCAGACCTGTGCAAAACATATCAGATCACATTCATACAGTAAGATATAATAGGTACCTAAAAAAGGAATTGATTTTTCTAACCCTACTATCAAAGAATAAAAGGTACCACTCTGTTGATCTTTATAGCTTCGATCAGATAAAATGATCTTAATATTGAACTGAATAAAAATCATTGAATTCATAATATTATTATGAGATAATATTATTCTATATATATATATATATATGATAGTATTATATATATATATATATCAATATACATATATGTTTATTGTGAGATAATATTATTTTACATTATAGATGCATATTAATATATATAATAATAATGATATTATTATATATATCAATATAGATATACAATGAATAATTTATATTATATTTGATCAAATAATAATATTAAAATACAATACTAAATATCGGACATATCCATATAATACCGATTAATATCAGTTTAACTAAATACCAAGTTATGCTTATTGTTATTGACTACTATTGGTCAAATCGATAACACTGATATATATTCCCGATTGATATAATTATCCTTATTGGTTATATAATTACCGATTGATATCAGTCTTAACTAACAAATTGGGTGGCGACCAAGTTAGTATCCCGATTGGATGCCATTAAGGTTGTCGGGCTGTTTTGTGGGGTGTCTTATATTATCGGCCAACTACATGGAATGTTTTTGAATGGTTTAGTATACCGTTTTGTATTTGGACTATTGTATAATATCATCCGCAATTTGTTATCAGATTTGCTAAACAACTTACAGTGAAGTGTTTGCACCGATTAGTGTTATCAAGTAGTAAGTATATATGAAAGGACATGACATTATAGAGTCATGTCACCTCAAGGAGACATGTCTCTATAATGGCATGTTTCACAAATCACATATATATATATATAGTCATTCGTTGTTTGATAAGATATAAGCATATACAACAAATATGCGTGTCTTATTTATTCAATCTGAAATTAATCGATATTAACATATTTATATCTATCTATTATTATATCAGTAATAATATATATATCTTGTGATAAAAAATATTACATATATTAAGGTTATATAAGAAAAATTAAAAGCCACATATTCTGATCTAAAATTTAACATGGTATTAGAGCGAGGTTCCTTCGTTAAATCCTAACCGCTTGAAGGAAGATCCGATTAAATTGAAGGAAGATAAAGATCAGATTTTTGGAAGTCACCTACCTACAAAATGGCAAATGGAATGAGACTCGAAGACAGACTTGAAAGTGCCTCCGATTTTGAATCGTGGAAACTTTGAATGATGTTCGTATTAAGGAAGAATGAGCTAAAGACATAATGGAAAATCATCGTAAACCTAATGCAAATTGATGAACAGAGTTAATAGGAAAACCTTAGACAAGGAATAAGTGCTCGTGCCAAACTCTCCAAATTTGATCAACAACATTCAAAAGAGTATAAAGGAATCATGAAAACCAGAAGAGTAGACACCTTATGATTGAGAGGGAGTTCACTGAACACTTCTGAGGTAAAGTTGACATGATTATTGATTATTATACTAATGTTATTTTATAACTATATGGGCCCTGTGAAAATCATAAGGAAGTGACGACTTCCAAATGATTATCACTTGTATTCAGTAAATTTATTGTAAGGTGATGATCTTACAATAAATTTGTATTGTGGATAGAATCACCGATAGAGACAATCCACACTGAAGCTCGTGAGTTTGTGGATAGAATCGCCGATAGAGGCAATCCACATGAGAGCTTACAGATCGAATCATCGATTGAGGCAATCCACACAATGAAGCTTGGGAGTTTGTGGATAAAATTGCCGATAGAGGCAATCCACACAAGAGCTTATGGATCAAATCGCTGATTGAGGCAATCCACACAATGAAGCTTGTGACTTTGTGGATAGAATCGTCGATAGAGGAAATCCACATGAGAGCTTGTGGATCCAATCACCGATTGAGGTAATCCACACAATGAATCTCATGAGTTTGTGGATAGAATCGTCAATAGAGGCAATCCACACGAGGGCTTGTGGATCGAATCGCCGATTGAGGCAATCCACACAATGAAGCTCGTGAGTTTGTGGATAGAATCGCTGATAGAGGCAATCCACACAAGAGCTTGTGGATCAAATGGCCGATTGAGGCAATCCACACAATGAAGCTTGTTAGTTTGTGGATAGAATCGCCGATAGAGGCAATCCACACAAGAGCTTGTGGATCGAATCACCGATTGAGGCAATCCACACACTGAAGCTCGTGAGTTGTGGATAGAATCGCCAATAGAGGCAATCCACATGAGAGCTTGTGGATAGAATTGCCGATAGAAGGAATCCACACCAAAGCTCATTAGTTTGTGGATCAAATCACTGATGGAGGCAATCCACAAGAGAGCTTGTGAAAAGAATCGTCAATGGAGGAAATGTGTTTAATTGATTAAATTATTAGAATTTAATTCTGATGAACAAATTTTCAAAATTTATGAACTTATTGTGATGTGCATTTTATCTTCCCTAGCTAAGAGGGAGTGTTGATGTTTATAGCTTCGATCAGATAAAGTGATCTTAATATTGAACTAAATAAACATCATTGAATTGATAATATTATTATGAGATAATATTATTCTATATTTTATATATATATAATGATATTATTATTATTATTATTATTATTTTATATATATATATATACATATATATTTATTGTGAGATAATATTATTTTACATTATATATGCATATTAATATATATAATAATAATGATATTATCATATATATCAATATAGATATACAATGAATAATGTATATTATATTTGATCAAATAATAATATTAAAACACAATAATAAATATCGGACATATCCATATAATACCAATTAATATCGGTTTAACTAAATACCAAGTTATGCTTATTGTTATTGATTACTATCGGTCAAATCGATAACACTGATATATATTAACGATTGATATAATTATCCTTATTGGTTATATAATTACTGATTGATATCGCTCTTAACTAACAAATTGGGTGGTGACCAAGTTAGTATTTTGATTGGATGTCATTAAGGTTATTGGGCTGTTTTGTGGGGTGTCTTATATTATTGGCCAACTACATGGAATGTTGTCGAATGGTTTAGTATACCATTTTGTATTTGGACTGTTGTATAATCTCATCCGTAATTTGTTATCGTATTTGCTAAACAACTTACGGTGAAGTGTTTGCACCAATTAGTGTGATCGGGTAGTAAGTATATATGAAAGGACATGACATTATAGAGTCATGTCTCCTCAAGGAGACATGTCTCTATAATGGCATGTTTTACAGATCACACACACACAGATATATATATATATAGTCATTGGTTGTTTGATAAGATATAAGCATATACAACAAATATGCGTGTCTTATTTATTCAATCTGCAGCTAATCGATATTAACATATTTATATATATCTATTATTATATCAGTAATAATATATATATATATATATATATATATCTTGTGATTAAATATATTACATATATTGAGGTTATATAAGAAAAATTAAAAGCCACATATTCTGATCTAAAATTTAACACACTCATTTGACTTCACTCTGTGGTACTCACAGACACAAGGTGGGAATGTGCATCTTTAGTACGAATAACTATGATGAACTTGGAATTCAAATTCAAAGGCTTAAAATAGATTTATTGGATAAAGAATGTAGACCATATATGGTATTTATGGGCATTACACAATAATTTTATCATTATATCGATATCTATGGTTGTGAAGCAAGCTATTATCTTATCCCCAATCAGGATAATCCCACACAAACAAACCAAAACAACAAAAATGGAAAAATCCCAAATTGAAATCAGGGAACCCCTAAATATTTTTTCAGCATTGTGGTCTTAGTTGAACATGAAAAATATATCTTATTTTCTTATTTATCTTCTCTTGATGTATGGTTCCGAGTATTTTACCTTCATATTTGAATACAAAGAGGCTTGGAAACTTTGTGTATCTTGTGAATATGGGAACTCAAATCCTTAATATGAAATGGTATGTTGGTTGATCACCCTATTGCTTTAGACCTATGCAAAACATATCAAATCACATTCATAAAATATGATATAGGTACCTAAAAAAGGAATTGATTTTTCTAACCCTACTATCAAAGAATAAAAATGTACCACTATAATTTTCTCAATGTTTTAACAACCTATTTTATTCTGAAATTTTACAAAGTTGGAAATAGAAGCCAATAATTTATGACTCAGCCACACCTGCTCTGTATGGTTGAAATCCAAGTTGAAGATAACATAATTTCAAGGAAGTAGGGTTAGAAGGCTACACTCCCAAAGAATGTTATCCAAGAATTTCATAATAGATATTGTAAGATCTTAAATGAAAGACATAAGAGATATTACATTTGAATATGTTATGGGGGTAAATAAGATGGTCTCCTTCTATCCTTGGATATCTAAATGAAAGATCCAAGTTGATTAACCCAAAAGGAAGGATCAATGCATAAATGAATCAATCATTTAGAAACAAGAATAAGGAATAAAGATATTAGGTACCAGGGTTTGATTGATTAATTTAAAATGTATTTTAGATTTAGATAGATTAATAACCTTAATTGAATTGAATAGGAGAAATGCACTAACCTTTAAATATTGTAGATCCAAACAATGCTATTTTCTGAAGCCTGTGTTGACTTTCTGGAAAATTCGAGACCAGATCTAGAATAGAAACGCAGAGACGGACAAAACTCAAAAAAAAATTTCTATTCTAAGACAGTTCTAATTTGTAGCCTCAGGTCAATGTCACCATTTTCTAGAATTTCTGATTGCACCCTAGGTTACAATCGACCTAAAAAGTCTCAGACTGAAATTCTATTTTCAGTTCCCAGAAGTTTGCCAAAAAGGGTATCTGAATCTCCATCCCGACCTGTTGTTCTAAACCTGTACCTAGAAGAAAAGGGGTTTTTTTTGTTGGGGGAGAGGTTTTCCTTGGTCAAACCCCAGTTTTGGAATTAACCTCAAATACATAATTTAAATTAAAGAAATAAATTAATTAAATGAAACAATTCACCTTGCTCATGTAAAAGTAGTTGTGGAGGACTTGAATCCTTGAATCCACAAGTATGGATTCACCAAACGGGAGTAGAAGGTAGAATGTAGAATTTTGTATGTCTTCAATCAATTTCTTGTAGATCTTCAACACCAATCTTGAATGGGTTCTTGAATTGGAAGAGGCTTGGAGGAATATGGATGGAGAAATCTTCAACAATAGGGTTCCATGGAGCATGAATCCTTCAATGGCCACCAATGGATCTCCTTGATGAAAATGGATGCTTAAGAAGTGCTTGAGAATGGATTAATGCTTCAATGGCTACTTGGCTTGATTCAAATCTTTCTTCTTCACCTTTGGAATTCCCTCTTCAAGTCTTGAAAGTTTTATGATTCTTGACTATGCTTTTGCTTCTTGATGGTTAGAGAAAATGAGAGCAAAAAGCTTCTTTCTATATGAAATTAGGGCACAATCTTCTAGAGAGGCTGAAATAGGAGAAGTAAATTATAATTGGAAACATGTCCCTAGAAGAGCACCTATGTTAAATATAATTTAGGATTTTTTGTCCCGAAGTCTGAAACAGCCGACCCGGAAGCGGGAATTAACTTTTTCCAAGGAACGACATCCAGAAACCCTGAGATTCTAGAATTTGGGCCCCAGACCTGAAAAAGGTCAATTGTGACCTAGTTCAAGGTGGAGGTTGACCTTGGCCTAGGTCAAGGTTAACCTTGACCCTCAGGCCATGTGGTTCCATTTTCTCAGTCTGGGTTGCCTGAAATAGGCTGGAAAAGGTGGAAATGGGGAAGAACATGGGGATAAAGCCAGATCAAAGTCAGGAAACCATTCAAGGTACTTGAAATGACCCCAAACCACTTACCTAGAATGCTAAACCAGTCTACCATGGAAGTGCTTCCATTTTCTAACTATAGATTTAGCCCCCACTTTAGCAAGAGTATGGACTCAATACAAACTCCTTCTATAGGAGATCATAAAAAATAGATAATCTTATTGGAATCATAAGGGACAAAGAAATCTTCAAGCCCCCAAGGGATTTAAGTCTTTATCAACCCTAATATCATGATAAGAGAAACATCAAAATTTAATAAGAAAGAGAGAGAGGGTATGGTTACCTCGCCTAATGAGAACTTATGTCCCATTGTGAACCACATAAGGAAAAAGTGCAACTGCAAAGATGGGGTTGAACTGCCTAGTGAATGTGGCTACTCACTAATCAACCCATCAGGTGTTGGCAAGTTGAATCCCAGGGAGTATATGGTTTATTTTTGTGTTGTCATTATGGCAACAAAGTCATATGAAGTTTTGATAGTAAACTATGAAGTAAAAATTGACTAAGTGTAGAAGATAGAATAGAATAGTGACTTGTAGTCAATCAGGGCATCAGTGCACGTGCATACAACCACATCAGGATATACACATTCAGACTTAATCTCAATGGTGTGTTATTATGCTTACCCTATACACGCATGGTATGGAATGGAAGTACAGACAAATTAGAGGAAGAACAAATACACCAGCAGTCCAGAATACAGAATATGAAGCCGACTTCATTATTTTGATTAGCGTGTAATATTTTGTTATGTAAAAACTAAGCGCCTAATGTATTAAGTTTGTAATCATGTATTACAAATTTTTGTAAACACGCTTAAGCCATTTTTTTTGGAAGCATTGTGAATGTTGTTTTTGGGCCGACTAAGGTCTTGTTTATAGTCACGTCTATTCAGGTATAAACATATATATATCCAATGTAAAGATATATTGGAAGTGTTTTTGAAATATTTAGAGAAGATGTATAGAAGAGAAGTATGAAGATTTTAGTATAAGATAGAGCACTTAAAGAAGTTAAGATCATAAGCGCGTAACTGGAACTGATCACACATCTATGTCACATACACCAGTTCACTTTTGGATATAGTGCATATCTATTTTCAGGAGGTTGTAGCCTTCTTTCTCATTGAGAAGTGAGCTCTTCGATAGTGAGTCCTCACTTCTAATAGGGTTGTTTGTAAAAGACTCCTAACAGGGTCAGACCCTTAACCAGGTCATTGTACTTACATTGGAAAGACTGCTCCTAACAAGGGAAAGGAACTCTAACAAGTTCATTATACTAGTGCAATATTTGTGGGTACTAATTGCCACCTTGGTTTTCCTTTAATCAAGGTTTCCCCGTAATCATATCTTGTGTTATGTGATCTTAAGTTAAGCTTCAAGTGTTATATGATTGATTTATATTTAAAGTTGCTGAAATTGAATAATTAGCTAAACACTAATTCACTGCCCCCCCTCCCTCTCAGTGTTTCCAACAATTGGTATCAAAGCTCTGGTCCTTTGAAAGAAAATTTTAACCACTTGAGGAGATCATGGATTTAGTAGATGTGAAACATCTAAAAAAGAATCTTGAAGAAGCCCTTGAAGATCTAGATAGATCTGAGAAAGAAAATGAAGAACTTAAACTAAAATTTGATGGCTCACAAATGCTTATCAAGAAACTAAGGAAAGAACTAAAAGATTGCTTCACCAATGATTTGAAACTGAATGAAGAGAACATGTCTCTGAAAGATAAGATAGAAGAATTGAATGATCAATTAACTGATAGCTTAATAGATATTGAAGAGAAGAACAAAGAAAACAAACAGTTGGATGAAGAACTCATGTAAGCCAATCTAAAAATCTTGGAATTAGAAAATATCAAGAACAAAATTGAATCTGAATTATCAAGAGCAAAAGACAAGATTGATAAACTACACACAAGCTCTAATCTGATTCAATCACAACTCTATGCACAAAAGATAAAAAGTGATACCACTGGTATGGGATACAGTTTAGCTCAAATTGAGATCAACTCATTACAAGAAAGAAAGAAAGATCAAACAGAATCTTTAGAAGAAAAGAAAATTGAAAATCATGAAGAGACTAAAGAAGAGTCACCAAAAGAAAAGCACAAGGCAGTCAACCATACTTGCTATGCCTATAAAAAACATGGACACTTGTCAAGAAATTGTAAGAATGTAAGACCCTTCAATGGTTACTGTTACTACTATAATAAGATTGGTCATAAGGCTATTCATTGCAGAACAAATCAAAGAAATCAGCCACAACTGAACCAAAGGAATCAAACTCAATTCAATCAGAGAAATCAACCTCAAAGAAACTTGCAAAATATTACATTTCAGATATGTAACTACAATGGAAACATAGCCAAGCAATGTAGCATGATGAATAACAACATCAGACCTGCTATCATTTGTCACTCATTTGGAAAAGCTTGACATATCTCAAGGTTTTGCAGATCAAGGACAAAAGGACAAGAGAATCCCAAGAAGTCTTTGTTTGAAGAATCAGGAGAAGTCAAGTTTGTGGAAGCTAAAGCTAACTCAGATAAAATATAGGTTGAATTAAAGAAGGATAATGAAGAGAAAAAGGTGGCAGATGCATCCTCAGTGAACACACCTTCTACTTCTAAATAGTTGACCCTCATGGTCTTAGGGGGAGCTATTCTAGCTATGAACCCCTGTGTGGCTGGTATACTCACCTCTGAGTATGCACCTATGGATTCATGCATGTAATCATGAATTAAGGTTGTATGCATTCATGCATTGCCTTTACTTCATTCAGAACAAAGTTTGAAATTCTCTCTGTAAATTGCTTTACGGAAACAAGCATTAAATGCAATTGATCTTTATATAAATTGGCAAAAGATCTTAAAATAGCTTCACTTTGCATCGGAGATTGAGGCATTTAGAAAGAAGATAAGCATTGAGCATCAAAGCACTACAGCTTGAAGGATTAGCTGGTTTGTGAATGGATTATGTTTGGAACGGAACCCCAGTAGTCACATCATTTCAGAATCATCGTGAAACCCTACTTAACCAAGACACAAGTAAGTATGGCAACCCTTGTTATATTTGGTATTACTAAAAGGATGAGATTTTTCTTTAAGAAGCATCCATTCAAGTCCATACTGGATGATGTCGAAGGAGCATTCTCTAGGACTCCACTTGGAGTTGTACATGTAGAAGAAATCCGCACATATGTTTATTGCAAGAAGGAAATAGTTGGAGACAACAAAATTGCTTCTCTCATGAGTTCTATGATGAAACCAGACTATACATTCAAGGATGAATACACACATCTCACTGATAACACTATATTTGAGTATTCTAATGCACACAAGTTCTATGATCTAGAATGGGTGAAGATATTACTGAGTAGGATACATGATGATCTATACTGGATAGGTGAGGTTGCTGTCTGCATCACTGTAGATCTAATTCATGAGATGACTAGACTTCCTAAGACTGGACCAGTTCTTCCAACTGGTAAAGATGTTAAGAAACAATTTGAGAAAGCATGCTTATCGAGGAGTGATAGGCGCGGTATGATAGTTGATCCCATCAAGGAAGATGACATAAATCTAGTTACCATGATACTAGGTTATAAATTTCAGCACACAAGCAGATTAAATAGTGTATCTGCAGCTACTTTCTTAGCAGCAATAAAAATGGTGAAAGATAATACTCAATACAACCTATGTGATATATTGCACGCTCAATTAATTGACAACATCTGAGCTATTAAGCATGACAAGAGCGAGATATTTAGGTTTGGCTCACTTATCATATATCTCTACTTCCATATAGTAGGTAAGGTTGCAAATCTTTACCTAGACAAATGCAAACCCACTATGTCACAGATTTCACTGAAAGCCACATCAGAGAGTAGTGTGAAGGATTCTATGGACATGGACATCAAGACTTTCAGGATCAAGATGTAGAAGAGGTTCAGGATACCTGAGAAAATAGTTGAAAAGTACAAAGACACCATATTCTTCATGGTGGAGACTGACTGTACTTGCATAGAGGCAATTGAGCCTAGGACAAAATGGATTCACCCTCTTGGTTATGAAGTTGAAGAACATGTTTTAGAAGGTTATGCACAAGTCCTCTTATCTGTACCCAAGGATCCCAATGAACCTAGATGGGTTACTTACAGAGAAAAGACAAATCAAGTTGATTTTATCTTATACAGTGATGAGAACAAAAGGAAGGCATCTAGGATTACCTCAAATATCCTAAAAGTTCATGGTGTTACACAAGAAGATCTTGACAGAGCTAGAGAATCTAAGATAGCCAAAGAACTTGAGAAGACTCCCACAGAAGTAAAAATGGAAAATACTGATGATATGCCTAAGAAGAAGAAGAAGAAATCAAATGAAGAAACATCTACGCCATCAACCACCATTGATCTGGAAGCATCTCCACCATCAATACCTAGCAAGAATTCTAGAGGAAGGACGCAAGCGCCCACTAGTCATCCATCCTCAAGAACTACAAGGAGCAAGGTAAAGAACACACAAGCTCCTCCTGAGGTAGGTTTCAGACCTAGTCTTAATGTCTTAAGGAATAGAATTGTTAATGAAGGAAGACTAGAATCTCTCAAGAATGCATATGAAAAATAACAAGAGATAGACAAATCAGAGATTCACTCTATGATCATCTCTCACATGACTAAGTTCAAAAGGATAGTATTGGAACGCAAAACTATCATACCAAACAAGGTATGGAACATACTTGATATGTTAAAGAGGCAAGCAATTGAAGAGGATATGAGAATAAGAGAAGAAACATTGGATAGTCTTCTCCTAGTGTGCTCGCATGATGAGAAAGTCATTCTATTGGATTTAGTAAAGCCGCACGTAAGAACTGAAACAAGAATTCTCCATATCATGAATAAGGAGTATGATCTGGTTGGTGAAGAGACTCATAAATAATTTGAGAGGGTATTTATGGATAGACATATGTATCCATCAATGACACCTATAGCTAAGGCAACTCCAATTCCTCCTAAACAGGTTGCAGAACCAGTAATTCAGAATGCACCTAAGATAGGTCCACAGGTGTCAGCGCCCTCAGTTTCAACAACTTATGATATAGAAAAAGATTCAAGGGATACTATAGTGATTGATAATATCAATATATCCATGACAACTTCTGATAATGATATGGAAAAATTTGATAAAGCATTTGTGAGCACTGAAGAAACAAAGGAGGTATGCACTAATGGCACATCCTTATAGCAATATGAAGTTCCCCCTAATGATTCAACAGATTTGAGTAAAGAACAAGACAATCAAAATAATAAGATACCAGCTATGGAAATCCCAGTAAAAAGTGAATGTATGGATACTAGTCAGAATACTATATTCACACCATCCTTTCAACCATCAAACTCATTATTTTTAGGTTTAACTCCTAACTCAACAAGTCTAAATGCATGGGGAGAAGATGATTTAATAAAGATCAGTGTACTAGCCATGGAAAAAGCCAAAGAGAAATAGGTTATGAGAAACCCTCTCTTCTTGGAATCAATAAACATTTTGAATGACCTAGTTCCTACAGACAAGAAAGTAGCAAAAATTCAATTAGTTGATGATGTAGACAACATCCAAACAAGCTTCAAAGCACATTTTACAAGCTTAGTAGATTCAGCCATGAGGATTACAGAAGATGAGTATAAAAAGGAAAGATTAAATGAACTAGTAAAGAACTTTACCTTAGATCTAAACTCATTAAACATTGGTCAGTCTATGCTGAAATAATTGGCAGCAAAAGGAAGGAAGGTTATAGCAAACTCCATGGATAGATGCAAACTCACCTCTGAACACATCAAAAAGATAGAGGAGGCACATATCTTGGTTGACAGTGTTAGAAAATTAGTTGAAACATCCACGCAAGACATGAACATCTGCAAAAGTATCTATCAAGGTCAACTGGACAAGATAGAAAAAGCTAAAATGGAGATTAATAAGATAAGGATCAGGCAGACTCATTTGAGAAATGCACTTGCGCCCTCCTTAGCAGTTCTAGATGAGAACATCAAATAGATTGATGCCACTATTTTCACATATGATCAAGGTCCCTACATGGATCTCATAAAAATGGAGAAGTTCACATATGCTCTATGCGCCCATCTCCATACAGTCGATGCAATGAAGGCATTCTGGCAGCAAGAGATGAAGAATCTTTAGATTGTATATCCAGATGTATATATGGAGTGAGTATCTAGAAACTTACAAGTTTTTTTGACACCTTTGTCATTAATGTCAAAGGGGGAGTAATGTATATAATGAATAAAGAATTAATGAGGAGTAGTGTATATGTTAAAAAGATAAGAATATACAGTTTTTGGGTGTTAATCAATTTTGAGTAACTTGGCCACATTCCTTTGTTGCCATTAATGACAAAGGGTGAGATTGTTGGAAAGTTGACACCCAGGGAGTATATGGCTTATTTTTGTGTTTCCATTATGGAAACAAAGTCATATGAAGTTTTGACAGTAAACTATGAAGTGAAAATTGACTGTGTAGAAGATAAAACAAAGCAGTGACTTGCAGTTGATCAGAGCATCAACGCATGTGCGTACGAACACATCAGGATATGCGCATTTAGAATTAATCTCCATGGTGTGTTATTATGCTTACCCTATACATGCATGGTACAGAATGGAAGTACAGACAAATCATAGGAAGAACAAATACACCAGCAGTCCAAAATACAGAGTATGAAGCCAACTTCATTATTTTGATTAGTGTGTAACATTTTTGTTATGTAAAGGCTAAGAACCTAATGTAGTAAGTTTGTAATCATGTATTAAACATTGTTGTAAACATGCTTAAGCCATTTTTTTTGGAAGCATTGTGAATGTTGTTTTTGGGCTGACTAAGGTCTTGTTTATAGTCGCGTCTATTCAGGCATAAGCATATGTATATATGCAATGTAAAGATATATTGGAAGTGTCATCAAAATATTCAGAGAAGATGTATAGTAGAGTAGTATGAAGATATCAGTATGAGATAAAGCCCTTAAAGAAGTTAAGATCATAAGCGCATAATGGGAACTGATCAGACATCTATGTCACATACAGCAGTTCACTTTTGGATATAGTGCATATCTATTCTCAGGAGATTGTAGCCTTCTTTCTCATTGAGCAGTGAGCTCTTGGATAGTGAGTCCTCACCCTTAACAGGGTTGTTTGTAAAATAATCCTAACAGGGTTAGACCCTTAACCAGGTCATTGTACTTACATTGTAAATACTGCTCCTAATAGGCCAAAGGAACTCTAATAGGCTCATTATAATAGTGCAATATTTGTGGGTACTAATTCCCACTGGGGTTTTCCTCTAATCAAGGTTTCCCCATAATCATATCTTGTGTTATATGATATTAAGTTAAGATTCAAGTGCTATATGATTGATTTATATTTAAAGTTGCTAAAATTGAATAATTAGCTAAACACTGACTCACCCCCACCCCCCTCTCAGTGTTTCCAACATCAAGGAGATCCATTCTTAAGGACACCTTCCGACCTTAAGGGATCAAAACATTGTATATTGAAACTAGAGGGATCAAGAGATCCGTGTTAATTTAAACTGGAGGGATCAAGAGATCCTAAAAAGTAAAATGTCCATGCTTTAAGGATTAGTCTTTAATCCATAAAGGGAAAAAGTTTTAAGTTTTAAATGTGCATGTGTGCAAAAGGTGAGTAGAGCGTATGCCCCCATGTTAAAGTCATTGCTAACACTTTAACATGAGAAATGGCTTTGATGGAAACATAAGAAACTCTACTAATTACATTTCCACAACGGGATGCCTCAAAATGAAGACAAATCAAGGGAAATATCACATAAACATACAAAGAACATATAAGGGATCTACCTACTATGGGTTCAGTATGATCATAAGATAACATGTACATCTAGATATGATATTATTGCAAATGAATTGACATCATTCCCCAAAGAAATTAGAACTACAATCACAATGGAGGAAAGAAAACTCAAGAGTTACTAAGAAGAATATTTTTGGACCACAACATGGAGACCAAAAAGAATTAGTGCTACCATGTCAAGATCCAAGCGGAGTATGCAAGAAAAACATTTACGAACAATACCACAAGTACAATATAACATGAAAACAACATATAGAAGAATGAAGATACATATAGAATAATTGCACAATAGGTTTGATTCCTTTATCACCTTGCACCAACAAAGTAACAAGGGTCATATAAAATATTCTAACAAACATTTAGCAAACACATTACTGAAGAAGCACAGTACAACACACAAACACAAAAATGGCTACCATGAAGGATAAGCCAATTAGGCGCATCGCCTACTCTCCCCATCTTAATTTGTATAATTTAGGGATGGTGGTAAACTCGGAGGAGGGAATATATCCAATATAATAGGAATAATAGCCACTTCCAAACAAGGATCCTCTTGAGAATCGCATTGCTCGATACTAGGTGTAATTGTCAATTGAGTTGAAAGCATATGAAGTAAATCAGTGTCAAGATCAATGGTCTCATATTCATCAATAGGATAATATAAAGTATCCTCCTCATCAAGTTTAATTAAAAAGGGATCTAAGATGAGAATATGATCATCATACTCAGTCATCTTAACATCATTGTGAATATTAACTTCTTCCAACATATCAAGCATAGGTTGATCGAAAGAAGGTAAAGAATTTAGAAGAAGAGAAGGATAGGCCCTAGAGTTATCTCTACTCTTCTTATGATGTTCATTATCATATTTATTACCTTTTTATTTGTTTGACACATGTGGAGAACTAGGAGGAATAACCATTGATTCCTTCACAGGTTCTATACAAGGATTGGTAGGATTCATAGTAGGTTGAGAAGCAATATTGGGAGGTTGAGTAATAAAGTTAGCATTGATGGATAAAGGAGGTATAGAAGGAGTCGTAAAAAGACCACAGTTGAGATCTATGTGAGGCATTCTTAACTTGACAATCTTGCGATGTTTATAGGCTTAATATGAGCAAAAAAGGTTTTCAGGGTGAGGAGGACACGAATTAGGTAATGGGGAAAAAAAGAAGTCAAGAGTAGCAGAATCTCCAGGCCTAGAAGGTTGATATAGACTATGATTAATAGTTTTTACTTCCCCATTATGAATGAACTTAAGAAATTTATGAATAGGAGAAGCAATAACATGTATAGAATTTATCTAAGGCAAACCAAATTTGACTTGAAATTGATCAAGTGTAGGAACAATAATGAAGGTAGTATCTACAACCTTTCCACAGAGTTCAACAGGAAAGTTAATAGAACCAAGTGCAGGATAGAGAAAAACATTACAAATTTGGATCCATGCATTTGATGGATCATAACAATCACGTTGTAGACATTTCATAAAAATATTTTCCTTGGTAATAACACTAATTAAATATGTGGGATCAAAAATACAACCACACGTAGGTATCTTAGAAATCCTAGAATAAATATAAATGGGACCATCGAGAGCTTTAATACTCTCAGAGTCATCAAAGGTAATTGAAAGTCCCCGAGGTCACTTATCCTTAGTTTGATTTTGAGGTTTAGGTAGAACTGGAAGTTGAGATGGAGGTGAAGGATTTTGAACAATAGGTTTAGATAAAACAACACTCTCCACATGATTAACAATGTGATTAAGATCATCCATCTTTGAATCATAAATGATATCCACAGAAGACAGTTGAGCGATAATATTAGTATCATGTGTAGTTAGAGGATTCATGTAGATTTGAAGGTTTTGATTAGGAGGAGAGACAACTTTGTTCCCATTACCATCAAAATTATCAATAGATAAAGCATTGGAATCAATTAAGTCTTGAACCTTATGATTTAAAGAATAACATTTTTCAGTATCATGGCCATTCTGGTGACGGTATTGGCAAAAATATTTAGAATCAAAGGATTTTGAAGTTATAGTAGTAGGAAGGAGAGGTCGAATAGGAGGCAAGGTAATCATATTAGGGCTTAACAACCTACTCATAATAGAATGTAAAGATTCAGAAAGAGGAGTAAACATACAATTCACTTGGAAAGCGGTGGATGCAGAAGTAGCATTGTGAGATGCAATAACAACTTGATCAGCAACCACATTCATCTATTTATTAATCTTGATGTAGTTGTTATGTTTCTGAAATTTATTAGGATCTAAGGAGCATTGTCACTCTTATCAATTGGAACAGGAGCCATAGGAGTGTTTCTCTCAAATTGACCCACTTTTAATTGATAATGATGAAGTGCTACACAAAGTTGTTGAAAATAGGTAAATTTAGTAAGCAAAATCTTATCTCTAATATCGTTTTGTAAATTTGAAATAAACATGTGTTGAATATCAATATCAGGAACAAGATAAGAAATTTGAGCATACAAATGCTTAAATCTACCAATAAAATCGGTCAATTTTCCTTAATGTTTTGTTTACAATGCATTAAATCAGTTAAGGAAACTTGCGGACCAATGTTATTTTGAAATTGTCTAATGAAGGTATTAGCAAGTTTAGGAAAAGAATCAAAGGAATAAGGAGGTAAAGAACAATACCATTGCAAAGCCTTATCATGAAAGGTTCTAGAAAACAATTTAGCTAAAATCCTATGGTCATGAGCATAATCACTACAAAGGATTTGAAATGTTTTAACATGAGTAACAGGATCGCCTTTACCATTGTAATTCTCTAGATGAGGTATATCGGCTTTTTGAGGAATAGTAGCATGGATAATGTCTAAAGATAAGGGACTACCCATGTCACATGTAGGAATGCTAAACTTGGATTGAGTTAAGGATGCAAGTTGTTGTTTTAAAGATGACACATTCTGAGCCAAACTAATAATTGTGGAATTGTTAGAAGACATAGGTGGCATAGAAACATTAGGAACACTAGTAAAAGTGTAGGAAGAAACAGGAACGGAAGATACAACTGGTGGAACATTTGGAACCATGGATGGAAGGGGATTAGTATAAGGTAAAAGGTACACTATGATATGAAGGTTGTGAGGTAGGTAAAGATATCGGTGGAACACTCATATGAATAGATGAGATTGGGAGAGATGTAGTCATCAAAGGAGGAGTATAAGTAGGAATGCTAGGTAAGGGAATAGAAGAAGGTCCTTGACTAATGCTAGGAGGAGTATATCCTAGATCTTGAGCCTCTTGAGCTAAAGGTTTAACATTTGAATACACAAGATGAGTGATACCACACAATAAATTAACACCTTGATCACTAATTATGAAGGACTTTCTTAAGAGCCTCTATAGCTTGAATGAAATCTTGATTATGGTTTTCTTGAATAAGCCAATTTCCCATTTTATCAAGTTCGGTTGAAAGTTTTTGCACTTGTTCAAGAGGAACACTTAAAGCATCATCCTAATCATGAGATAAGCGAGAAGAGTTATGCTCCATAGAAGGATTGGAATCATGAGTATTCAAGTTGTCATTCAGGATCCTATGGAAAGCAGAGGAAGATTTGGGATCAAAGGAACCCATGAGTCTACGGATTCTTCTAACCGGGATACTATAAGTAGGACTAGAAGTATTAAAGCTCATACACCAATGCAATACAAATGAACTAATCTAGAAAACAAAGAGTTTGATTTTAATTTTTGAAAGGAAATTCAAGAACATACAAGAAATATAATATGCATGCAAGATCTAACATAAAAGATGTAAATCTAACACCAAAAAGAAAGAGTTGTCTATCATGGCTTCACCAAAATGTAAGATCTAAAATGAAAGACATAAGAGATATTACATTTGATATGTTATGGGGATAAATAAGATGATCTCCTTCTATCCTTGGATATGTAGATGAAAGATCCAAGTTGATTAACCCAAAAGGAAGGCTCAATGCATAAATGAATCAATCATTTAGATACAAGAATAAGGAAGAAAGATCTTAAGAACCCAGGTTTGATTGATTAATTTAAAATGTATTTTAGATTTAGATAGATTGATAACCTTAATTGAATTGAATAGGATAAATGCACTAACCTTGAAATATTGTAGATCCAAAGAATGTTATTTTTTGAAGCCTGTGTTGAGTTTCTGGAAAATCTGAGAGGAGATCTAGAATAGAAATGCAAAGACAAACAAAACCCTAAAATATTTTTCTATTCTAAGATAGTTCCAATTTGTACGCTCAAGTCAATGTCACCATTTACCAAAATTTCTTATTGTTCCCTACGTCACAATCAACCTAAAAAGTCTTAGAATAAAATTCTATTTTCTGTTCCTAGAAGTTTGCTGAAAAGGGTATCTGAATCTCCATCTTGATCTGTTGTTTTGAACTTGTACTTGCAAGAAAAAGGGGTTTGTTTTTTGGGGGAGGGGTTTTCCTTGGTCAAACCCTAGTTTTGGAATTAACCTCAAATATATAATTGAAATTACAGAAATAAACAAACTAAATGAAACAATTCACCTTGCTCATGTAAAAGTCCTTGTGGAGGATTTGAATCCTTGAATCCACAAGTATGGATCCACCAAATGGATGTAGAATGTAGAATGTAAAATGTTGGATGTCTTCAATTAATTGCATGTAGATATTTAACACCAATCTTGAATGGGTTCTTGAATTGGAAGAGGCTTGGAGGAATATGGATGGAGAAATCTTCAACAAGAGGGCTCCATGGAGCTTGAATCCTTCAATGGAAACCAATGGATCTCCTTGATGAAAAGGGATGCTTGAGAAGTGCTTGAGAATGGATGAATGCTTCAATGGCTACTTGGATTGCTTCAAATCTTGCTTCTTCACCTTTGGAGTTCACTCTTCAAGTCTTCAAAGTTTTATGATTCTTGATTATGCTTTTGCTTCTTGATGGTTAGAGAAAATGGGAGGAGAAAGCTTCCTTTTATATGAAATTAGGGCACAATCTTCTAGAGAGTCTGACATAGGAGAATTAAATTATAATTGGACCCATTCCCCTAGAAGAGAACCTATGTTAAATATAATTTATGATTTGTTGTCGCGAAGTCTGAAACAGGTGACCCAGAAGTGGGAATTAACTTTTTCCAAAGACCAACATCTGAAAACCCTAAAATTTTGGAATTTGGGGCCCAGACCTGAAAAAGGTCGATTGTGACCTAGGTCAAGGTCAAGGTCAACCTTGAAATAGGTCAAGTTCAAGGTCAACCTTGACCCCAAAAGGTCAACCTTGACCCTGAGGCCAAAGTTTGATTTTCTCAGCCTGGGTTGCCAGAAATAGGCTGGAAAAGGTGGAAATGGGGCATAACAGGGGATAAAGCAAGTTGAAAGTCAGGAACCCATTCAAGGCACTTGAAATGACCCCAAATCACTTACCCAGAAGGATAAACCGTTCTACCATGGAAGTGCTTCCATTTTCCAACTATACAAATATTATCTAAGAAGGCTTTAAAAACTACGATGTCCATCTTTGGAATGAATTTGGAAGCAACATTAGTCCTATTATTGAGGGGGAAAAATATTTTCTTTCTTTATAATTATTTTCTAAAAACAAGGAGGTTTTACAAAATTGGCCTTGGATATTTTTTATCTAGTGATGAATTAAAAATTTTTGGAGAAGCAAGTTAATGTGAAGGATGTAGAAATTCACAGTCATAAACTTTAACCATCACAAGCATTATATACAACAGAGCTTGGTAAAGTATGGATTGAAATGATTTAAGAATTTATCTTTCATTCAATTGGTGGATAGTCATATGCCCTACAATATTGCATGATATCTTTTATGAGATGAATGTATGATTTACATAGACATTAAAGAAAAATAGAAATAAAATATTGAACACATTAATTAATGTGTGGTTGTAGTTTAAAATTTAGCACTGAAAAAATATATGTTGCTTACACTAAATACTATAAATAGCTTACTTCAACTGAACTTAATTAAAAGTATCAGTGTCAATGAGCTAGTATATTCTTGAGCTCAAGATAATATTTTTACAACCTTTTAAACGAAAACATTGTTTCCAAGTTAAGTTTTTTTTCAGGCACAGGTAAGGGATATTTTAACTACCCAATCATTAAGGTTAAAAAATAATGCTAGAGGTTTCCATATCTTCAGAGGAAGAAAAGGTAGTTTCCATATCCTCAGAGGAGCCTGTAGTTTCTTTCTCTAGGGATTCAGTATCCTCCCCTGTTTCCATACCAGTTTACTCTAAGATGAACTTAACCACCTCGCCCTTAGCACTTTTATCTCCCTTCCCCTTAGTCTCAGATTCATTGTCTGTGTTCATTAATTCCTCCTCCGTGAGGATCTTAGTAGTTTCATCCCCTACATTACTCATTTTCCCCTTTCTCTTTTTACCTGGAGTATTGTTGTCACTCACCATAGGTCTTTTGCCTTTCTTTCCCCTGTTCGAGCCTTTAGCCTGGGAGTTACCCTGCAACTTAAAATTTGCATACTTGTATATTAATATAATAAGCCCAGCATGGAGAATGGGCTTGTTAGCATTCTTTCTATGTTCCATTATACTGTTACGCAAAGATTTGAGAAGAAAATAGGGGAAAAAAAAATTTGTATTGTATCTGAAATGATTAACAAGTGTGAAGTGAGAATTATAAACCCTAGTGTACCGACCCTCTAGGGTAAAATACTACATTAAAGATTTAACCATTTTTGCCCAAAAAAGTTTCATATGGAAACGCAAAGCATAATCACCCTTCTATTTAACAAGTAAATCTTTTTACTCCTGGGTCTTAGGGTACATTCTGGCTGGGTTTTTTTCCGTAACCCCACTTCTAAAATATTTCAGACCAGAAATTTTCAGACCCGTAATTTTATAGATGATTTTCTCAGAGACGGGGAAAGTCTTACCATAGATAGTCACTTTGCCATTGTCCCAACTGTCCGCGAACTCCTTCAAGATATCCTTATCATAACCATGGAGTTTCTCCATATATTTTGTGACCCTACCTTCCTTGAGTCTCTTCCAGACCTCGGCCTCTTTTCTCCATTTGCAGACAGAGGGTTCTTCCCGTTTCAATTTTCCACCCATTTTAGCAATCACCCAGAAAGCAGAGATTTGCACAGAAAGAGTATGTTGAAATCTATGTAGGCAATTAATGAGGAAATGCCACCTTTTTAAAGAAATGAAATCATAAATCTCATAAGTGTTATAGTTAATGCACTTGTTTTCATGCGAGCGAGGCTCCAAAATGAGGCAATTCTGATTACTATTTTTACTTGTCATCATCAAGAGTAATATTTATGGGTTTATTGTTGATTTGATCGTACCTCAGCAGATTTAGGATATCATTTTTTAATCCTTGGTTTCCTTTCTAGTCTCTGACATTAGCACTTAAGACACCTTCATTCCCCAGGCTTTTAGCCACGCGGTTTGCCTCTCTGAATGCGTGGCTAACATGTGTGGTCTCGAACCCTGCTAACAGCTTTTTAATTTGATCAATGATATGACCAATATTCCAAGAGGGAGGCTATATACCATTGATTCAATTGATTGTGTTCATCGAATATCCTTCCAACTAATGTTTAGAACAATTCTGACTTTTAGCTAATTTACAAACATAGTGGGCCACCATAGCTTCTGCCATATGACTAGTTTGAACACCAATAGGGATTGCAGTGGCAGCCATACACCTTCCTTCAGCATTTCTAACAATACATCCACATCCAGCAATGCTAGGATTCCCTTTAGCCGCTCCATCAAAATTCACCTTATGCCATCCAGGATGGGGGCTTTAGCTTAGAATCAAAATTCCAGTGTTCAATAATATTTTTATTGGGGTTCCCTTCCAGTGATTTCGGTTTGAGGTCACAAGCAGTTTTAGTATTTTCAATAATGCTACTAATAATTTTGGATCTGACCAGGAAGGGAGTAGAGGTGGTGTTTCTGAATATCCTGTCATTTGTTTCTTTGTATATCCTCCATATGACATGAGGGGCAGTAAAGTTCCACATGATTTTTCCCAACTGGTTAGGGGTGGGAGATCCCCATTGATTTAGAAAGTCTATAATAGTATTATGGAACACCCACCTAACTTTCCAGTGCTTCAACACAACCTTCCAAACATCCCTAGAGAATTGAAAATAGAGTAGAAGGTGAGAAGATGACTCAGCATCTTTCATACACAGGTAACATCTGTTAGGTATCATCCAACCTCTTTTTGTCAGGTTCTCAGTAGTGAGGATTTTGTCCTGAATAGAAAGCCAAAAAAAAATTAATTTTGGGAATCAGGGAAGGGTTCCAAACCTTTGCCCAATAGTGCTCATCACCAAGGGGGGAGATCATCGAAATATCTGAAGCCACAGAGAATTTACCATTAGAGTTAGGGGCCCAAACAAGTTCATCTTCACAGTTATTTCTAATAATCCAAGGGGTAAGATCCAAGTTAATAGGATACAAAAGAGGGTCAATGGTACTCAAGTTGATCCATTTTTTTTCTTTCCATTAATCTACAACTTTAGACCTTACTTTGAGAGTGCAGATCTCCATAAACTGAGCCATACCTAGGTACTGGATGAGAGGTTTCTCCTTAAAGTAAGTGTCCTCCCAGAAGTTGATTTTTTGCCCGTTACCCACTTTCCACCTAGCTCCTTTAGCTACAATATGCCTAGCTTTCAAGATGTTGTTCCAAATCACCGAACCTTGAACAAAGTTAGAAGAGGATAAAAAGGAATCAATACTGGGTGTGGCAAAAAGATACTTTGACTTAAGGATTTTATTCCATCCTTTTTCTTCTCCAAAATTTCTCTAGCATTGCTTAGCTAGGAGAGCAATATTAATGTCCCTAATTTTTCTTATACCAAGGCCCCCATGTTTAATAGGCTGATACACTTTCTCCCAAGCCACCAGGAGGAATCTATTTTTCTCTTCCGTACCAGTCCACAATAATCTTTTCTTTATCTTCTCAATAATATCTGTATATTTGGAAGGTTTTTTGAAGAGGCTCAACACATAAATTAGGAGATTTTGGAGGGAACTCTTGAGCAGCAGAAATTTCCCAGCATTGTTTAGGAGGGAACATTTCCATCCAGCAAGTTTATTGTTGAACTTATCTACAGTAGCATTCCAAAAAGACTTTGGAGGTTTCAGAACCAAAGGGAGGCTGAGATAAATGGATGAGAAGTTAGCAATGAAACAACAAAGGATAGTCACCATTCTTTGCTGATGCTCAGGGGGAGTGTTATTAAAGAAGAGGGAACTTTTATCCTAATTAATAAGTTGATGAGTAGCCGAGGAGTAAGTATCAAGAGCTTTCTTGATAGATTTCACTTCTTTAACAGAGGAGGATCCCATAAGAACTATATCATCCACAAACTTCCTCATGGGATCTAGGAGGACAAAAGGATGAGGGGAGAAGCCCCTGAACTGAACCCTCCAGGATCCCCTTAGAAAACATACGACCTAGGCTTTTATCCATGATAGCAAAGAGGATGGGAGAAATAGGGTCCCCTTGGAAAATTCCTTTGGAGGGGAAAAAGAGATTAGAATCTGAACCATTCACCAACACCAAAATGGAAGGAGAAGCAATAAGTTGCTGAATAATTCCCACCACTTTCAGAGAGAATCCAAAGGCGGAAAGGACTTTGCAGAGAAATTTCTAGTCCACTCTATTGTAAGCCTTTGAGAGGTCAACCTTCATAAGGAATCCATCCTTTTTGAGACCTCAAGAGAGTGAATGTTCTCTTGAAAAGAAATGATAGAGTCCAGAATTTGACAACTCGGGACAAAACCATTTTGCTGGGGAGAGATATTATCTATAGAAGGATCTTCTGAATAAGAGTCATGAGGACCTTGGAGATGATCTTGTGGAATGTATTACATAGGCTGATCGGTCTAAAGCTATCAGCATTATCCGCCCCTAGTCTCTTAGGGATAAGGACAAAACAAGTAGAGTTCACTTCCCTCAAGAGGGATCCAGAACCAAAGAATTCTTTCATAGCATCTGAAATGACTTTCTCCACAATGTCCTAGAAAGACTGGAAGAAGAAACGAGGGATCCCATCCAGACCAGTAGATTTTTATCCTTTAAAGGAGAACACTACAACCTTGTTTTATTTAGTTGACAAAATTTTACTCATCATTTTATTATCTTCTCTTGATATGATACTCAGAATCAAGTCTAGAAGCTGCTGTCGATTATCCTCTGACAGGTTAGGGTCAGCTTTAAGAAGAGAACCAAAATAAGCTGATAATTCTATTTTGATTTCTTCCTCCTTTCTCAGCCTACCATGAGACCCATTTATATACTTAATCCTTTTGCTAGCCTTATGTTTTTGGGTAGTAAGATGGAAGAACCGGGTGTTCTTATCCCCTGCTTGGAGCCAAAGAGCTCTAGAACATTGTCTCCAAAACACCTCCTCCTTAGAAATAATGTTATGATAATCAGCTTGGATTTTGTTTTCCTTGATTTTGTTCTCCGCAGATAAGCCCTCTAGGTCAATAGTTTTTTGGATCTCTTAGAGGTCAGCTTGGATCAAGCTTTTAATTTTAAAAATATCCCCAAACTCTTCTTTGTTCCAGACCTTAACTTTTTTTCTTAATTCTTTTGAGTTTTTGAACAACTCTATACATAGTTATATCTTCCACTTGGACGTTCCACTAGTCAACAATATTTTTAGCTATGTTTGGGTGCTGCATCCACATTTTCTCAAATCTTAAGGGGTAATTTCTCTTACCCAAAATAGGATTCACCTGGATGGAGATAGGTGAGTGGTTTGAACCTACTTGGGGGAGAGAAGATAGAGAAAAATTATAGTGAAGAATCCAGTTCGTAGAAAGTAGGGTCCTATCCAAACGAACTTGGATCAAATTTTCTCCAGTTCATCTATTAGACCAAGTAAGCTTATTCCCTCTAAGTTCAAGATCCAAGAGAGCTTGATTGTTAATAAAGTCCATCAGAGCCACCCCACTGTCAATTTGAGACATAATACCTCCAGATTTTTCAGAGTCAAAAAGATGGGTATTAAAATCTCCAACCACCATCCAGTAATCATTCTTAAATTTGCTTCTCTTTGATTCTAGTCTACGCCAAAATCTATCCCTGTCTGTTTTAGAGTTGGGCGCATAAATATTTGAAAGAACCCAAGTGAAACCATCCCTGATATAATTGAATCGAATAGAAGATATGTTACCTTCTGATTTAATAATTTCCCTTAAAATAGTATTGAGGTTCCAAAAAGAGGCACTACCACTAGAGGCCCCCATTGAACTACAACCAGCAACACCATAGTTTTTAAACATTCTTAACTTTTCCACTTTGTCTCTAGTCATTTTAGTTTCCTAGATAAGGATGATGTCTGGCTTCTGATCCCTAACTAGATTTATCAAAACATCCTGTTTGTGAGGACTATTCAATGCCCTGATGTTCCATGATATAAATTTTATTTAAACTTTTTGGGAGCAATCATGGATGGTTCTCTGTCTCCCATCCGCTATACTATGTCTACTTTCCTGCTCTCAAGTGGTTCTATTTTTAGGTCTTCCCATAGGAGGTTTAGGAGTGCCCACATCCACTCTCATAGCTCTAGTAACAACACCTTCTATCATTCCAAGATTTGGGCTATTATGTTTCTTTTAACTATGAGATACCTTTGTCCATAGATCTTCTTGGCAGCTTAAAAAAGGGTTAGATTATTGAAGAGAGTCTGCCCAACTATTGTTAGACCATGCTGTTTGGGGGCTAAAGATTCTATCATTAGATTTAACACCTATATAAATTATAACAGCACAAGGAGAATAATATTTCTCAATACCAAGAGATTCCATACCTCTAATTTTATCCGCTAGGTCACCTTCTATTTCTCCTTCCTCAAAGGAGTCTGCTAGTTCTGATACTTCCATCGAGGGTAGCTCCTCACTAGTCCTAAGATTAGTAGCCACCAGGGGGGGTTCGATCAGGCTTGAGTCTAAGCCATTCCCTAAATAAATAACTAATGTTGTTGAGATGGGAGATTTTGGGTTAGCATGTTTTTCTCCTTCTAGATCTTTCTTGGTTCCTTAAGAGGAATAGTTTTCACTTTCTGGTTCTTGAGAGGGCAGTCTTTCGTCCTATGGCCCGTTTTCTTACAGGCAAAGTAGACAAAGGGGAGAGATTCAAACTCAACTTCTTGCGACCAAGCCCCAAGCTTTGAATTAATCATAATAGCGTTAGGCAGATCCGCTGACTGAAGGATGTTAACACAAACCCTAGCATACACCCTTCACATTTTGGCTGCTTTCATTGGATCAATCAAAAGGAGTTCTCCAAAGGAGCTCGCTAATCCTCTTAAGACATCTTCATGCTAGTATTCTAGAGGGAGGCCCGAGAATCTAACCCAGACCAAAGCTGAGACAAAGAAAGCCGAGTCATTGAGGACAAGATTTGGGGACCATTTATGCAGGGCTAGAGAAAAATGACCCAACATCCAAGGACCACCGCAGAGGATATTTGAGAGATCTTCCATATTAGAGAACTCAAAGGAGAAGAATCCCTTAGTCATTGCTGCAATATCAACTTTCCCTTCCAGGAACCATTTCCTCTTTGCAAACTGCCTAACAACTTCTATGTTAGGTCTTTCCCCAGCAAACTTGCCTATCAGTGTCAAATCCATAGTAGAGATGGAATGATCTATCAAGGGATCAAGAATAAAAATTGAAAATTCTCCTTTCGAAGGGTTAGACACCACATTGACCGCTGGAAAGGAGGATTTCTCTGTTGGTTTTATACCAAAGAGGCTAGACCACTTTCCCTTTCGAGCTTTCTCTCTGACTTTGAGAGATTCTTTAGCCTATCGAGGACTGTCAGAATCTGGGGGGCCCTCAAAGATAGTACTCACAGGGTCAACTCCTTTTGTTGACTTCAGCCCATTTTTGTCAATCTCAGCTTTGTTCTCATTCTACTGGAGGAATCCTCCAGCAGAGCTTTCTTCCATAGGAGGAGCCTCTGTAGGTACCGCACCTGTAGCAATAGCACCGCCATTGACAGGTCTAAGATTTGGAAAAAGTTTCCCGCTCGAAGTTTCCCCGCTTGAAGTTTCCACCATTATTGGAATATTGAAGTTGGTAATTAAAACTCCTAGTTCAACTACCTAATTGTTGTTTCTTCCCAGCATGAGAATTTTGCAGAGAACCATTCCTTCATTTAATAGATGACAATGGAATTATTTTAGAATGAAAAAAACACATGAAAAAGGTGATAACAGTCATGAATAGATTTCAAAGAGTAAAACTCACTCAAATCATGGCAAGTGACTTATGTCAAGATTTTGTGCAAATAACATAGTGAGATTGCATGCGGTATTATTGTTACCCACTATCTATTCAGTACTTTGGATGTTTGATGACTGATATAGATTCACCCTGCTAATCATTTATTGAATTTTGGATCTACATAGGCGAGGAGTTTGGTATCATGGGATGTGAGTAGGTTTTGTTTATAGCATAAATATTCTAAGGAATGTTCCATTAAATATATTGTATTCAAACAATAGCCTTACTCCTAGTGATGCCAATTCCTAGATCTCTTAATTACAGACAACTGCCAATAGACAAGTTAATTGTATGATCATCACTCAAGAAAAGAAAGGGAAGATATTCTATCAACTCACATACAAACCACTGTACATTTCAAGTTCTTATACTCCCCAATGATAGAATGAAGTGTTGAAAATATGAACAAAAGTATGCAAATTAAACAGCGATAAGGCCTAGAAACTTTGTGTACCTTGTGAAGATTTCCATAGACATGAATGAAAAATAGAAATAAAATATTGAACACATTAATTAATGTGTGGCTGTAGCTTAAAATTTAGCACTGAAAAAATATATGATGCTTAAACTAGAAACTATAAATAACTTTCTTCAACTCAACTTCATTAAAAGTATCAGTGTCAATGAGCTAGTATATTCTTGAGCTCAAGATAAGATGTTTACAGCCTTTTAAATGAAAACATTGTTTCCAAGTTAAGTTTTTTAGAAGGCTACACTCCCAAAGAACGTTATCTAAGAATTTCGTAATAGATATTATCTAAGAAGGCTTGAGAAAATAAGATGCCCATCTTTGGGATGAATTTGGAAGGAACATTAGTCCTAATATTGAGGGGCAAAAAGCTTCTCTTTCTTTAGAATTATTTGCCAAAAACAAGGAGGTTTTACAGAATTGGCCTTGAACATTTTTTATTGAGTGATGAATTCAAAATGTTTAGAGGAGCAAGTTAGTGTGAAGGATGCAAAAATTCACAATCATAAACTTCAACCATCACAAGCATTATGTACAGCAGAGCTTGGTAAAGTACAGATTGAAAAGATTTAAGAATTTATCTTTCATTCAATTGGTGGATAGTCATATACCCTACAATATTGCATGATGTCTTTTATGAGATGAATGTAAGATTTCCATAAACATGAAAGAAAAATAAAAATAAAATATTGAACAGATTAATTAATGTGTGGCTGTAGCTTAAAATTTAGCACTAAAAAAATATATGTTGCTTACACTAAAAATTATAAATAGCGTACTGCAGGGAAACATAAGCACTTTGTACTTGCTACCATTCTATTTCCAGGGCATGATGACTCTGGACCTGTCCCAGATTTCACCATGGAGTTACCCTATTTTGAACACCTCTTCCTCAGAGAACCAATTAAGAAGGTCTTTCCCCGTGTGCATAACATCACAAGCTATGCTTGCATCGCTTGGAATATTGGCATGCTCACACAGCTCCATTTCCTATTATTTTCAAACTTTTACAATGCAATAATTAAACATGATAATTTTTTAATACTACCCATTTTAGGGCTTCTTCAGAAAAATAAGGATGATTCAAAGTTTGGTTCCACTTATAGAAATTGATACTATATTCTTTATAAAACAATGGGGGATCGTGTAAATTTTTTTCCTTAATATCATGCTTCTCACAGTCCAAAAAACATGAAATCGTTCATAAGATAGGTAATATACCTACGTGGCTTCTCAGCCTGTTAATTAGGAAATCTATAATTTCATTGAGAAAGTTCTTAGGGCTGCACCACAAAGAAATGAGGTCATTTGCTTCGCATTGTTTCCACAAGCCCTCGGTGTACTCAGTCCTCTACAAAAGTCAACCAATAGAAAAGGTTAATTTAATTATTCTTGTAAACCCTGCGAAGGGAAGCATTTGAAAAAATTGTGTAGAGTGCTCCCTAATATGCCTAACCAAGAAATGAAAATAAGAATTCATGACATGCCTAAGCAGCAATTGGCAATTCAGGTCCAAAGATTGAAAGCACTCACAAATATGCTGGGAAAATATTTATTGAATGGATGGTGGTCTGAGGATCCTGGTTTCCATGTTTTTTATAGAGAAAATGGGCGCAATAATCCCCATGTGAATAAATTCCTGCATTTCTTCAGACATGCACCCGAATAACCTACATTATGGAGGGAAGACAACCCTACACAACTGCATCGGCTCTCCTTGGGTAGAAGACGAAAGTGGCTCTCCTTTTGCCGATGCATCATGACTGATCAAAATTTATTTTTCTGTATCAAACACTTTTCCAGTGGGCATTTCCCACAATAGAAAAGCCTATCGGCTTAATTACCTTTTTTCTTTCTTCCTATAGTAATCTCAATTCAAGAGCTTCGAATAGTCTTGCACATTCCATCCTTGAGTTACAAGTTGTATCCTTTATCAACTAGTTTTCCAACAATCAAAAGATTAGATTTAAAACCTTCAATATATAGAACATCATCATTATTAGTCTTACCATCAAGAGTAATAAAAACTTTCCCTTTGATCGTATAAGAAGTATCATCGCCAAATCTCACAACACCATATCCAAACCTATCCAATTTCACAATATTTTTTATTTTTATTTTTTTGTCTCGAGTCATGTGTTATGAACATCCACTGTCAATAACACATTCATACATCTTATCTAAAAGAGAAACCAAGGCTTTTTCTTATTTTACAAAATTAGGATCTTCATATTTAATACCACTAAAAACAATCTTATCTTCACTCTTTTCAGATCCATCATCAATTACACCTTCATCAACATCATAGTAACACTTCTTCTGATATTTAGACTTGAATTTCTTAGGCTTGTACTTATGCTCTCTATCAAGACATCTTGAAGAAATATGACTAATCATAATACATGGAAAAAATTTCAAAGGAAACTTTCCTTGATACCTGCCAAATCCCTTGAGTGGTCTCTTTACAATTAGGGTTTCAAGATCATCAAGCATACTTTCTTATTCTTTATTCTCTGCACATTCCTTAGCATATCCAGAATCATACTTAGATAAAATTTATCAAAACTCATATCTTTTCTTATCCTTATAAATAGTGGCTTTAAATTTGGTTTCAAATTTACGAATAATATCACCAAATTATATCATTTCAAAAGCAGATAACTTACCAATAAATGAATCTCTTGTTAGAGGTACCATAGTTTTGATTTCTTCAATAGAAGAAACTTTGTGATTGTAAATAAGAGGAAAGGATATCAGGATATTAGAAATAATTTCATTGTCATCAAAGGTTCTACCAGCCCATCTGATTGGAAAAACAAGTTTGGTGATCTTATTCACGTTAGTGGTAGTGTTCTCATCTTCAATGATTCATATTTTCCTTTCAGAATTTGTAGCATGGATTTCTTCACAAATTCATCTCCTTCATATAATGTCTCCAAATTTTTCCATACATCATGTACAATTTCTGATACGAAAATGTTTATATATTTAGCATCTGAGAAGGTACTCTTTAAAGATTCTTTTTCTCGCATATTATACTCAAAATCTTTCTTTTCATTAGTAGTCACAGTAGATAGATCAGAAGGAGGCTTTTAATCTTTCTTTTTAATAGTCCAATGCTCCTCACTAAGATATCTCAAGTGTTTAATCATTCGGTCCTTCCCTATAGTATAAATAATTTATTCTATGAGATCTCAAACTCTCCTTCTTAAGGTTGACATCCTGGATCTCATCAAGCAGTTAAGCTTCCCAAAGAGGACACTAACTCTGATACTAATTGTTAGAATAAATGCAATGCACACAGCTAAGAGGGGGGCGATAAATTAGTTGTTACCAAAAACTCAAAACGTTTAACTAAATTACAAACTTAAGCTCAAATACAAAAGACAAACATGAGTGCAGGAACATAACAAAGTGATCAAAACATAAAACATTTTTTTTTAAATTTGGAAACCTTGCTAGGGGAAAAAACATGGTGGGGTTCAAATGCACAAGTTGAGTGTACTCTGTTAAAAATATTATACCCTGTTAGGAGTATTAAAAATGAGAAAGTGCATGAATTCAAGCACACTAGGTTGGCTAGGGACCTAAATACAAAATATTAATTCACCTCAACTAGGTCAGTTAGGGACCTAATTACAAAATATTAATTCAATACTCAATGTGATCCATTAAATGTTATCTAAGATATAAAAATGATCCTTAAAAATATCTTAGATTGGGTTATAGAGTCATAAATCATGCCATGATCCATCACAACATGCTACGCAACCAAGTCGGACAAGAACAACAAGAACACCAACACGTTACATGAGGAATCTTCAATTCCGGTCACATAAACCAATGTGTTCTAGCAACATGAATATGATAGAATCAAGAAACATCAGAAAGAAACATGAAATACCACAACATCAACAACAATATCTCTTTCTCAAAAATCATACTTATCTTTGCATTGTTCATTAGGAACACTAATCAACAATCACTATCAAAAAAGAAAACTAGCTTCCGATCATCCAAGTCATGAAAAAACTCAAACTGAGGACACATACCCAAGTCCTTATGTCTGGACCCAGTAGATGCACCAAACGCAACCTTAAAAGGAAAGAGGATAATGCTCATATGGAGTTAAAGGACCTAAACAATACTGTTTAGGATATCACCAAGCTAGAGGAAGAGGTGTCTGAGGTTCTGAAGAACCTAGACTAATTTTTCCTTTTTTTTTTTGGTTCTCTACTTTTTGTTTCTTTTCATTGTCTCTTAGCGACCTTTTAATTATATTTCTTTAGGGTAGCTATTTTTGGTTCTATGTTTTTGTACTCTATATCTCTTTGTTGGTGCCAACTTCTTTATCTTTGTCTTCTCTGTGTTAAGGGTATCGGGTCCCTTTAAAACCTACTTTTACAGTAATAAAAAACTAACATTATTGAAACTCTCTTTTATATTACTTAAGTAGTAATACATTATCATAATTATTAAATATAATATTTATCAAATATATTAAGAAAAAATTATATTAAATACTTAAATATGATATATTAAATAATAAAATATAAAAAATAAATAGTAATTAATTAATATTGACATAATCTAATGTTTTAAATGGCATTTTATTCATTTACTACTGAGGTTGAAAAGCATTGCAATGTTATTTGTGCACAACCTAAAAAATAAGAATTTAAAACTAATATATATATTTTTAAAAGAAATCTATTAAGAACCAAATTTATATGTATAAAGGAATTATATTAATTTTATTTTTATTTATTTATATATTTTTTATTTCTTCTATTGAAAGAGTCAATTTAAAACTAAATTTTATGAATTTTGATTATATAAACTAATAGATAATTATATAATATAAATTAGTACAAGTAATATTTTTAAATAGATATCATTTTAAATTTTAACTAAGATTTTAATAATATTATGTGTTGAATATTTTATTTCTTAATTACAAAAAATAAATATGGGAAAAATTGCATAAAAAATTTATATTAATTTTTCCATCATCAATTAGTTTTAGTTTTCATATGAATACTATTTTCAATATTTATTAAAAATTTCAATTATATTTTACCATTACATATATTTTTATACAAAACCGTGTTATTTTATTTACTTATTTTTTTATAAATAGTGTATTAATTTAAAATACTATTTTTTGGTTGAATAAGGGGCCGAAGTCGAATACCTCTATTGAAATAAACATTAAAAAAAATCAAAACAATAAATGTCACATAGAGTATTATATCCAACAATAAAAAAAGCCAAACTTAGAGGCAAGCATGTTGCAAAAGTCTACTATATAAGTCTAAAGAGGAAGATAAAACCTAAATAGGTCATACCAATAGTTTAAAGTAATAACACATTTGACAAAAAAAATCAAAATCCATATATTTTCCAAAGATGCGAGGAGGGCTATCATTCTTTTATTAAATTTGTTCTTGCTAATCCTTTCCAAGTATAATCTCTGCCCCTTGTCCTAGTTGCTTGATCTCCATTGTTGAGAATGATCCTACCTCAAATCACGAGGAGGAATGACCAATTAGTGCTATAGACTTCATTCTTGCATTCTTCCCTCCATCTCCCAAGCTGGTTTCTCATTGTTCTATCCTACTTCTGGTACCCCTTCTTAATCTCTTCTTCTCAAGAATTTTCACTTCCTAATACATCTTAAATTTCATCATATTTATACTTGATAACCCTGTTGAAATTATTGTTTCCTGAGGTCTTAACATTCTTTTTTTTTTTCATTGATGTCAATATGTGTTTCAGTTGGTTTCATCAGAAGTCTCAAACCGACTAGTTATGATATGAATAAGAAGGTGAGACAGGGCAATACAAACGGTGTACAAAGTGTCAGGGTATGCAAGCTTACAATTGTGTACAGGGAGAAGTATAAACCTTATGTATGGGGTCGCAGATTTTTATCTGGTTGTTTGTATTAGTTATGGAAGATTTGGTGGAGACTGGTTATAGTGCAGTGACAGAGGATTATGACAGAAATGGTATCTATTTTTTGGGTATAACTTGGATGAGAACATGATATATGGTATGCGAGCTTAAGACATGGAAGAAAACATATTGGACAAGGTTATTTGGAATTCTTGGACTTCTAGATGGTTGGTGAAGTCATCTATAATGTGTGGTCTTATTTAGACCTATTTAGGGCTGACCAGAAGTGATAATGTATTCAGTGGATGGCGAGCGTAGATTAAGGATCTTGGAGCATGAATGATGACTTACATTTTTTTTTTACTTGTTTAAGATATCTATTTTATCTTAGCAAGCGTCTATAATGATTTGTGCATTGGGAAGTCCTAACATGGAGAACTAATTGATTATTGTAAGATGTATAAACGAAACTAATTCTTCATTGTAATAGTGTCTGTCTGGATGTTGTGAGCATGTCGATGTGATTTTAAGAAGTGATTATGTATGTGCCTCATTGGAACTATATAGGAAAAGAGAGTTTCTATCAGTCAGTTCATTTCTTGAAGTATATTCTTATATACTTTGTTTTGGATAGTGAATCTAGAAGGTATGTTTAACATTCACATTTGGGCAGTGTGCCTGGGAAGTGAACCTTCTTCTTCTTAACTCCTAACAGGTTATTTCCTTTAATAGGGATTATGTACCAGATGTAATAATCAGCTCCTAATAAGGCTAGATCTCCTAACAGGGATACAATATTCACTAGTGCATTATTTGTGGGTATCATCCCCACCTGGGTTTTTGTCTTAACATGGTTTTCCTCAACAACAAATATTTGTCTTATGGTGTTGGTTTTTTTGTGTTTAGATTTGGATTAATTATTTGGTGTACGAAGTTAGAAGATTATATAATTAAGCATAAAATTGATTCACACCCCCCCCCCCTCAGTTGTATTGGTGGACTATTATTCCTAACAATTGGTATCAAAGCTTGTGGTCCTTTGAGAGAAATATTAACAGCTTGAGGTGACCCTTAAGATGGCTTACTTTAGGAAGGAGAGTCCAAAGTTTGATGCTGACAATTTTGATAGTTGGAAGAACAAGATGAGATCTCATTTACCATGTTTGGGAATTAAATACCAGATGATTAAAAATAATGATGAGCATATCAAACCTAAAGATGAATTGGAAAATATTGGAGAAGATGAGAAGAAATTATTCTATTTTAATATGGTGGAAAGAGAAGCATTGATAAGAACACTCTCTGAAGTTGTATATACAGAGGTAAAATACTTGGATTCTACACATAAAAATTGAACAAGGTTGAGGCACTCTATGAAGGAGATCAGTATACCAAGCAAGAGAAGTTACAGAATTAGAAGACTAAAATGGAGACTCTAAGAATGAAAGATGATGATAATTTTAGAGCCTATCTACAGAGGGTTGCAGAGATTGTTACATGAAACAAAAACTCTGGAGGCACATATAATCAATAATAAATTATTGCAAAGATTCTTAGATCTTTGACACCAGCTTACAAGACAAAGGTGAAAGAGATAGAAGAGGTCATTCCACTAACAAGGAACTTTAGCAAAGAGATTTTGATTGCTAACTTAACCACCTTTGAAGTTTTTGAACTAGAGGATACATTACCTAAAATGGAATTTGCATTCAAGGTGACTGTGCATAATGACAAATAGACTTTATCAAGTCTTGTGAGCACCAGTAAAGGTAGCATGTATAAATAAATAGGAGATTATGATGATGGATGGGCAAAGGTAGAAGAATATGAAATAAAACTAAAAGATCTTGTGGCCCTTATTGCAAGAAGAGAAAATAGAGGTAAGGGTAAATTTGAAGGAAATTTACCCCTTAAGTGTTTTTCATGCAATAAGATTGGTCATTTTGCATCTAGATGTCCTAGAAGGGTTCCTAAGCATAGGCCTGGGTTGGTTAGGCCTGATTACTTCAAGGGTAAGGAATGATATTATGCTAGTGAAGGTGTGACTGTTGATGATGAAATTGGATTTATTTCTATTAAAGTTGTTGAATCTGTTCATGAAGAAAGAGCCTTAGTTTTGCATGTTGAAAAGAAAATATAATGGACTATTAACAGTGGTTTTTCACATCATATGATTGGTGACAAAGATAATTTTGTTCATCTAACTAAATATGATGGTGGTGTGTTCATATTTTGTGATAATACTACTTAGTTGATCATTGGAGTAGGATCAATTTCTCTTGATGGTAAAACTAACACTGGTGATGTCTTACTTACTGATGGATATAAGCACAACTTGCTGAGTGTTGGGAAGCTTGGAGAAAAGGGTTATCACTTACAGTTTATGGATGGAAAGTGTACTATAATAGGATAGTCTGGAAACTTGATCACATCTGGTACAAAGTCAAGAGGTAATATGTTTGAACTTAATACTACAAAGGCTATTTGTTTGGTTGAGAAGATAGATGAAAATTAGTTATGGCATAAAAGATTCTATCATATAAATTTTGATAAAATTGTGAAGACCAGTAACACAAATGTAGTCAAAGATCTATAAAAAATTGTGAAGCCTTCTAACACCATGTGTAGAGAGTGCGTAATGGGGAAACAAATGAAGGTTGAATTTCAGAATAAATCTTATTCAGAAAAGGGGAATTTGGATCTGATACATACAACTCTTTTTGGTCCTACAAGAACAAGATCTTACTATGGTGAGAGGTACTTTATATTGTTTGTTGATGACTATTCTAGGATGATGTGGGTTGCATTTCTTAAAGAAAAGTCTGAAGCATTTGATAAGTTCAATATTTTAAAAGAAAAAGATGAGAATGAATTAAGTTTGAAGATAAAAGGTTTGAGGTTAGACAAAGGAGGATAATTTACATCAAATGATTTTAATACTTACTACAAAGAGCGTGGGATATACAAACAAACATTAGCTCCTACGATTCCATAGTAGAATGAGATTGTAGAGTGGAGAAAAAAAATATATTAGATGGTCCCATGACTATGTTGCTTGAAGGAAATGTGCCACATAATACATATGCATTGGAGAAAAGTTGCTGCTACTGTAGTCTATGCTTTCAACAAAGTACAAATCAGAGAAGGTATGAATAAGATAACCTATGAAATTTTTGGTTTAATCATACTCCCACTATAAGAATATTTCAGAATATTTGGTAGCAAGTTCTATAATAAGAGGGACGATGAGATACGAAAGTTTTTGATTGCAGGAAAAATAGGTTTTAAATGGGGACCCAAAACCCCTTACAAGCTAGAAATATGGATAAAACATGGAGGCACCCCAAAAAGAGACAGGACTAGAAGTCCAACCGCAGAAAAACAGACAACAACAGACAACAGGAAAAAAACCAGCAGCCAAGAAAACCACAAAAAAAAAAACCAAACACCAAACCCAAAAAGCAGAGCACTATACTAGCTCCTTACAAGCCTCAACGGCTTCCTTCTTAGCTTCAGATATCTTCTTCATCGTTGCATTGAACTCAGAGAGTTGCTGAATTATGTCATGAATTTTCTTCTTTCAGGCAGATCTGGTGCATTTTTTGGGACCTTCATCGTCCAGGTTGTCAGTAATGTCCTCTGGTTTGTTACCTGGCGACCCAGTATCCAACTCAACTTTAATGGTCAGGAAACAATCCATGGCTGAACCCATAAAGTTGTTGTAATCATGCATATGTTTTTTCATGGTATGCTCCAGGGTATCAACTCTAGCTTGTAACTATAGGACATTATTGTCATCATTACTCTTGTCTTTCCTAGTGTTAGAGCCAGACTCCATCATATTCCGCAGAGTATCCACCTTAGTATCAATGGCACGATACTTAATGTGAAGGTTCTTGATTTCCTGTAACACCCATTTCATTAACTGAAAGGAGTACATAGAAGCAGCTTTGGCTGTTTGGATGAGATACGAAAGTTTGACGCTAGAAGTGATGAATAAATTTTTCTTGGGTATTCTAAAATAAGTAAAGATTACAGATGTTTCAATCTAAGATTGAGGAAAATAGTTTAAAGTGCTAATGTGAAAATTGATGAGAAGTTTCAGATTTAGGAAAGAATGTATGACTATAATCAGATTCCATAAAATAGGGAAGTTACTACAAGAAAAGAAGATGAGAAAAATCTTGAATTTGATAATGGAATTGAGTTGTGTTTTAATGATCCTACTGAAACTCCAAAAACACCATGCTTTGTTAAGAGAAATCATCCTGAGAAACAAATTATTGGCAAAGAAAATAAATGTAGAATGATAAGATCTAAGGTTAGAAATAAACCTTTTTTGGTTTCTCAAGTTGAACCTAAGACTACTGGTGAAGCATGTAAAGATAAATATTGGATTAGAGAAATGATGAAATAATTTGAGAAAAACAACACTTGGGAATTTGTTCCTAGACCTAAAGACAAGAATGCGATTGGTACTAAATGGGTTTTTAGAAATAAAATGAATGAAGAAGGCATGGTTGTAAGGAATAAGGCTAGATTGGTTTTGAAAGGCTACTCACAATAGGAAGGAATAGATTTTGCAGAAATGTTTGCCCCTATTGTTAGATTTGAAGCAGTGATATTGTTTCTTGCTTATGCATCTCATAAAGATTTTAAAGTGTATCAAATAGCTATGAATTATGCATTCTTCAATGGAGATGTAGAAGAAGAAGTTTACATAGAGAGACCTGATGGTTTTTGTTTAACATATGAAAGAGATACAATTTGCAGGTTAAAGAGAGATTATATGGACTGAAATAAGCACCTAAAGCATGGTATGCCTGGTTGGACATATATCTATTCCATCTTGGTTTCATAAAAGATAGTGTAGATAGTAATTTTTATTTGAGAGCTAGCGAAGATGGAATCTTGATTGTTGAAATTTTTATAGATGATATAATTTTAAGAGGTAATGATGAGATGAGTAATAAATTTTCTAAAGAGATGAAGAGTGAGTTTGAAATATCTATTATTGGTGAAATTAATTTTTTCCTTGGTTTGCGAATTACTCAAAATGAACATAGTATTTTCAGTTCTCAAACCAAGTATCTAAAGGAATTGTTTAAAAAGTTTGGAATGGAAGAGTGTAAGCTTGTTGGTACACCTATGGTAATCTGGTACAAGCTTACTACTACTCATAAATCTCAAAGTGTTTTTCAGACAAAATACAGATCCATGATTGGAGGACTACACTATCTAACTCACACTAGGAAAGACATTCCTAGTATAGTAGCAATTGTTGTGAGGTTTCAATTTGATCCAAAATAGACACACCTTGCTACATCTAATAGAATATTCAGGTAACTAAATGGAACACTAGAATATGGTATATGGTATGAAAAATATGATAAATTTACTTTGCATGTTTATACTGATGTTGATTGGGAAGGAAGTGTTGATGAAAGAAAGAGCATGAGTGGCTGTGCATTTTTCCTTGGAAAGAGGTTGGTTTCTTTGTTGAGAAAGAAGTAGGAATATATAGCTTAGTCTACTCCTGAATAAGAGTATGTAGTTGCTTCTATAAATTGTACACAACTTGTTTGGATGAAGGATATGTTGAAGGATATTGGGGTAAGACTTGAAGAACCAATTATTATTCATTGTGACAATAAAATTATAGTAAACATGTCAAAGAATCATGTTATAAATTCAAATACTAAACATGTTTCAATCAAGTATCACTTTTTAAGAGATAAGGTTGCAGAGAAGGAAGTCAAATTGGAATAAATTAGTACAAAGGAGAAAATAACAGATATATTCATGAAACCTTTGTCAAAGGATGCCTTTAATTATCTCAGAGGTATGGTTGGGGTGAGAACCTGCCTTGCAAGAACTAGATGATGTAGGAATGCATTAGTACATAAGGTATCAGAGCTATATATTTCCCTGGACTTGATGCTTGGATGAACTCCTTTGGGGAGTGATCACAGAACATAACAAAGTCTATTTGGGTTATCAAGCACTTGGTTTTGAAGATTTGAAATAGCTATGCCTAGTAGAGGCAGGATTCATAGAGAAGAGATATGGCATCCTTTTCTGTTGATTTCAAAGGAGGATAGATTCAATTGAAAAACCATATTGCCTTAGGGGGAGCTATGAAGAGGGTATTGAGAAGATTGTATCTTGAAGACTGATTTTGGGTTTTAGGTTTCTCACATATGTTTCCATCAATTCCAAAGGGGATATTATTGGAATTATTGTTTCCTGAGGTGTTGACATTCATGTTTTGTCATTGTTGTCAACATATGTTTCAATTGGTTTCATCAGAGGTCTAAGGCAGACTAGTTATGACAAGAATATGCAGGTCTGATAGGGAAGTAAAGAGAGTGTATAGAGTGGAAGACTACATGAGTTTACAGCTGTGTATAGGGAGGAGCATAGAACTTATGTCTAAGGTCGCAAATCTTTATCTGGTTAATTGCATGAGTTCTAGCAGATTTAATGGAGACTTGTTACAGTGTAGTGATATAGAGTATTATGACCGAGATGGTCTCCATGTTTTTGCTATAACTTAGATGCTAGCATGAGATATGGTATGCAAGCTTAAGGCATGACATAAAACATATTAGAGAAGGTTATTTGGGATTCTTGGATTAATAGATGACTGGTGATGTTAGGTGTAGCATGTGGTCTTGCGTAGACCTATTTGGGGCTGAGGAGAAGGGATAAAATGTTCAGTGGCTGGTGAGAGTGGATTAAGGATCTTGGCACATGAATGATGATTTATATATTTTTTTACGCGTCAAAGATATCATGTTTATCTTAGTAAGGGTCTATATAATCATTTGTGCATTGGGAAAGTCTTAATAGGATGACCTAGTTGATTATTATAACATGTATAAAGGAATGTAATTCCTTGTTGTAATAGTGTGTATATGGATGCTACAAGCATGTGGATGCGAGTTGGAGCAGTGATTATGTAATGTTCTTCATTGGAACTATATAGGCAAAGCAAGTTGCTATCAGTCACTTCATTGCTTCAAGTATATTCTTATATACTTTTTGGTTAATAGAGGATACAGAAGGTAGGTTTAACGTTCACATTTGGGCAGTGAGCCTCCCTCTTCTTGACTCCTAAAAGGGTTTTTCATTTAATGGGGACTATGTAATGGATGTAATAATCAACTCCTAACAAGGCTAGATGTCCTAACTAGGATACAATATTTACTAATGCATTATTTATAGGTATCATCAACATTGGGGTTTTCCCTTAAAAGGATTTTCCTCGACAACAAATATTTGTGTTGTGGTGTTGATTTTGTTTTGTTCAGATTTGGATTAATTATTTGGTTGAAAAAGTTAGCACTTTATGTAATTAAGAATACAATTGATTCATCCTCCTCTTAGTTGTATTTGGTGGAATTTTATTCCTAACAAACCCAATCATTTTCCTCATTAATATTATCCCTGATTGGTTTCACCAAAATATCAGTTATGTCGAGTACTCTTTATAGAAATTTTACACTGCTTTGCATCACCATTGTCCTTAATTTATTATTTTCCCACTCCCATCCGGTAAATGTGACACACTTCCTTGTAGGGCCTCCATAAATGTTTCTTCAAATACCTACCCCAACATTTTCCATCCCTCTTCCAACTTTCATTACTCTTTGATTCTTGAATCTAATATGAAGCTATCAAATATAGTTATCTATTGGGAGATGTAAGCTTAATCAGGGAATCCATTATTGAGTCCTTGCGATTTGCATATGTGTTCAAAAGGCTAAGAATCAGTTGACAAACAAGGCATAAATATAAATCTTCATCAATAAAGCCTAGAGATAAAGATCTTTGAGAATAATGTGCTAGTATTGACTTCAAGATAATCTTCAATGTACTTATTTCTTATTACTTCAGACACCAATTTATATTTATTGTCTATTTATTTTCATATAAGGGAACTTCTTTAAAAACATAGCTCTATGGAATGTTTTTCCACCAATATCTCATTCTGCCTTCACATTTTCAATAAGATAATGTATATGTCTTTTCCCACCACCTCTAATAAAGCCTCTTAAATTGTGGTAGATAAAAATTTGATCATTTCAACTTTATTATGTTTTATTTAAAATTAATCTCAACTTATCTTGAATTGAACTTCTATATTTAATTGTGATATTCTTTGATTATCTCCAACCCTTTAAAACATATTATCAACATGAAATATTTTTATAGACATTTTAAATTAAAATTTTCCACTACTATTAATTTTTCGCCTTCTACATAATTCCTCATTTCGTTTCTCCCAAATGGTCATCTTCCTACAATATTCAAAAATCATAAGTGATTTCTACGTAACTACTTGATTACTCATCTTCTCTTCTTTTGTGGTGGAAATGGTCAAATATTTTTAAAAAGATGTACCTTTTTGTTAATCAAAAATATGAAATGAGAAAATGTCACTATATATTGTACATATAGAATCGTCCAAACTTTTCTAACTGCCAAGAGTCAGTCGAACCACTTTGCAGAAGCCATGGGCACCTATCAAAACTTAAAATTCACGAGGCGTCTAAATTGCAGGAGTGATTGGATAGAAGGCGATTCTAAATAATATCATAAACCGTTTGAGAGGGGAACACATTGCTTCTTGGTCTATAGACCAAATTATTCAATATTCAAGAGAAATAATCCAAAATTTGATAATTGTTATATTTTTCACTCTTATCGTAAAACCAGTAAGGTGGCAGATGTGTTCGCCAAGCTTGGGGTCCACTTAAACGAGATTAGATTAGAGTTTGGGAAGGATAAATTAATATTAACGATGACATCAAATCCCTCCTCAGATATGACCAAGTTAATGGTAGAAATGGTAATATTGTTAATAATGATGGAAGCGACACTTAGTAGCATTGAAATCAATGAAAAAGGTGGAGATCATCCTGCGGGGAAGAGTCTCATAATTACTATTTTCATCTAGAACAATTTGTGGGTTTTTTTTTTTTGTATTATTTCCCTTGTTTACAACCGACCTTTGACATTCATTTGTGAAAACATAATTTGTTTGGATTTCCTATTGTGAATATGGTACGTGATTTGAAATGTGTTTAACCTGCTACCTGTGAAGATTGGAAGTACAATGACGTTATTTGGTATAGATTGAGGAAAGGAGTTGCCCCATACCTCGAGAAGCTGCATGGTTATGACAGTAAGGTTACTAGAATCTTTATCCAAGAGTGGAACAACGACACCATTTCCCTGTTTGACAAGGAGTTTGTGATTGATGAAAAGCTCATTTCTGAGATAACGGATCTATCTATGAAGGAAATTAAATTCTTCAAACTTAGAGAAAGACTTCTCACAGAGCCGTTAGAATATTTCCCAAAACTGAAGAAGAGAAAGATGTGCTAGTTAAAGGTAAAAACACCTATTATGAGTCTAAATAAATTAAGTTTTTGTGGGGTATGGTTTTACAACCAATTATGGAATATTTCACCCATGGTGATAGATATTATAGGGTTCATGGGTATCATTTTTTTTTCCAGAATCACTTTAGGCGCAAGATTTTAGTGTGTTTTCCATACCTTTTTTTTCATCTCTCTATAATAGCATTAAAGATCACATGAAGAACCCGAGTAATCCGGTTCTTCATAAGGGCTTATATTTTTGATCTTTGAACATCTTCGGGCTAAGGTTCCTGATACCCCTAGAAAACAAATCACTTTTATGGATGAAAAAGAGTCTAAAGGGTTTGACATGAGATGGGATACCGTGGAGGACGATGATGAGGCCCCTCCTCCTTTAGTTAAATCGCATAATTGGTCCCCAAAAATGAAGGTGACTGGAACTTCGATTATCAAAGGGTACGAGGGTAATGATTGTATGAAAACTAAAGAAAGGGGGAGGAGGAAATTTCTCCTAGCCTTGTAGCCAGTAAGAAGAAAAATGTTTCTAGTAAATTTGGTAGTTCCAAAGCTAGCAAGACTAAGGTGGAGGAAAGAATTAACATTGAGCTCGGATGAGGTGGAGTTTGTTTAACCTACCATCTCAAACATAAAGAATAATATTGGTACTAAGATGATGACTTGAGAGACAAGTAAGGATGATCCTACTAATGTAACTACTCCTTCTACCATTAAAACTAAAGCTGGAAAGTCCCCTATTTCAGATGTTGGTTGTGTTAAGAACAAGGTGGAGGGTAAGGAGAAAAGGTCGGTTCTAGTTGAGTACAAGATCTTTGTTGACCATGATGTCCCTATGTCTCCTTATGAGCATGAGGATTCTGAGTAATCAGGTTTGCGTCCTTACAAGAAAGCTAAGTGTAGGGATTCCTCTATTGATTTGTAGTATGGGGATTTTGAGGATAAACAAGAAGTTACCCTTAGTGTCTTGTAGACTGCATAATCCTCTTCCATGTATTCTTTCAAGATTATGAGATGGGATTTTCATGAAATCAAAAGCATGAATCTGAAATACCATTTTATTTCTACAATGTTTAAGGAATTATAACAAAAAAGTGCGGGTAATGAAGCCTGTCAGAGTGCTGGGTTAAATCTATCTTCTTATTCCCTCCGTACTTGTGATGAAAAAAAAATTGGTGGACAATATGAAAGCTGACGGGAAAGCCAGGGATATTTTTGACGAGAAAATGGATGACTTGCCTTAGCAGGCTTATGAAACTGATGACACTCTCAGTAATACCATGGAACCCAGTTTCAAAATTGTGAATTACTGTGTGGAGAATATGAGAGCCTTAGTTACAAAGATGGAGACCTCCCATTTAGAGAAGATGAATAAAAATCCTCATTAGGATAATAAGGTGTTGACTGGTAACATTGAAGGTCTAGGAAAGTGTACCAAATCCATCATGAAGAAGAAAGCGATCTGCCTACCTCTGGATATCCATGAGCTTAAGAATGTGGCTCAAAGAATGAGCCAAAAGGAAGAAGAGGTTATTGCAACCTTGAAAAACCTTGGCTAATCATGTTTCATTTCTTTTTTTTGTTCCTAGGGTTGTTGGTTTAGTGTAGGCTTTTTGTTGGGTTTGGAGTGGTGCTATTATTTTTGTCTTTCTTTTGTTATGGTTCTATTATAGTTGGTCTAATATTATTTTAGAGGACATTAATGCTTATTCTTAAGTTATAGCTTTATAAAGGGTTTAGGGTCCCTTCAAAACTTTCTTTTGCATTAATCAAAAACTTTTCTAACCACCAAATACTTTCCTTCATATTGCTCAATTTAAGGATTAACTCTAATTCAATTTTCCTACTAATAGGAGACAATATTATAGTGGTTATATTCTTCCAGTAATTCTTATAGCTCATTCTAGCCAAAACAATTAGGATGAAATTGAATGGTTACCCTATAGCTATTACAACATATTAGGTTGACATCCATATAATTGACCCTATTTTACTTTGTAATAATATTAAATTTTTGGAAGTCTTCCCCTTTATTTGCCATCCTAATCCTCTATAAACCTTTTGATTTCCCTTTCTTTGTAATCCAAATCCAAAAAAGTAGAGTAGCATTATTTTGCATGACACTGATTTCTTCCTCTAAAACATTAAATTATTTAAGGTTCTCCAAGTCTATTGCCAAAAATTATTCCTCTCAATTACATCAGGATATGATTTATTCCTTTGAGAGATTAATCTCTTTAAAGAAATTTCCATCTGCCCCTAAATTGGTTAATTCATATACTATCCTATTCCTTTCCTATAAATGTGATTTATTATCACATTATCTAAATTCTCAATCAACTCCAAATTTTTATCAAGAAATAATATTAATCTCCAATTTGGAGCATTCTCTACTCCAAGAACATTTATGGGATGGTAGAATATCCTTTAATCTCAACATATTTCAAGTCCATCTCTATATGTAGGGATAATCTTTCCAATAAAGCTTTAAATTCTGAAATGTTGTTAGTGCCAACTTCCAAATGTTTATCCAATTTTGCAATAATATTGCAATTCTATGAGTGAATTATAGAGCATTCCCCTATGATTCATAGATTTAATCATGAAGCATCATCAAACTTAAGTTTGAAATATCCTCGTTTTGGAGGAGTCCAATTACATTGATTCCTATCCTTTCTTTTGTTATCTCTTCGTTTCCCAATAGATGGAATAATTTGGAGGCTATACATGTTCATTTTCATGTTATCATCCCAACTAGTATAGGAATATTCATTCTTGTCATGAAATATTATTCTTGAATTGATTCAATTTTATTTGTCAACATCTTCCACTCCAATTTATTCCCCTAAAATATTCTTTAAATTATCTTCTTCTAAATTTCCCATATCACTAATAGAGGAGAAATAACCCAAATACTATGAAATAGGCTACTGATGTGGATCTTAAAACATGCTTGGAATAATAGATCATAATATCATTTGGAAATTTTGTTGACAATCCCAATTTGGCACATAGCCACTACCATCATTTTTGTTCCAAAAGGAAAATTTAGAAGGAAATTATTGATGGTTTCCTCACTATTGTCACATAAAGAGCATATTGATGGATGATAAAAGCCAATTTCTTTAAACCCTTCTATCGTTAAAATCTTACCTTGAAGAGATTCCCATGAGAAGATGTTGGGAATAAAAAAAGTTAGAGGAGGCATGAATTAGTTTTGTGCCCAAATATTTAATCTTTAAAGTTATAAACCAATTACTTAATGAAAATATGAAAACTTAAAGAATAATAACACAGTACAAATATTTTTTTTGAGGATAACCCTGTTGAGGGAAAAACCCCGGGGAGAATTAATATGCACTAATAGTGTACTAGAAATATAATATACTTGTTAGGAGATCTATCCCTCTTAGGAGCTGATTATTACATCAAGTACAAAATAGCTATTAAAGGACATACCCTATTAGATTCCATTGAACCCTGTTAGGAGTTGAATGAAATGAAGAGCTCATTTCCCTAGCACCTTACCTGAATGTGAAGGTTAAACCCACCTTTTGGATCCACTATCCAAAGAGAAGTATGAAAGCAAACTTAAAATGTAGAACTGAGTGATAGTAACTTGCTTTGCCTATACATTTCCAATGAATTTCATTACATACATAATCACTTCTCTACATCTGGCCAAAAACACATCCACATGCTCATAGCATCTCGTATATACCTTAACTACAACAATGAATGACTTTCCTTTATACAAGTTATAATAAGCAATAAGGTCGGCCTATCAAGACTTCCCTAATGCACAAACAAGTACATAGAATCTTTGTAAGATGCACAAAATACCTTAAAAAAGTAAATAACAAATACAAATCATCAGTTATGTGCCAAGATCTACAATTCATGCTCGCCATTTACTAAACATGTTATTTCCTCTAGTTTGCCCCAAAAAGGTCTTTGCAAGTCAACACGCCACAACTGACATCACCAATAATCCAACGACCCAAGAATCAAAAAGAATTTTCTCCCATGTACCTTCCATTATTTCTTAAGCTTTCATACAATAAATCATGCTCGCATCCAGTTTACTCCAAAAACTTAGAGACTATCTCTATCATAATCCCTTGTCACTGTTTTAAAACCAGTTTTTACCAAAACAACTATAACTAATGCAAACAACAATAAGAAATCTAGGAACCTGAGATATAAGGTTTACATAATTCCCTCTACACAAATCCATGCTCTCATATACTGAAATAGCATACATTATCCATACATAATTGTCACTCTTTCTTGTACCTGTTATAGCCCATCTTTTTGAAACTTCTAATGTTGACATCAATGAGAAAACATTAGTGTGAACAATTAAAAAAAGACCAATTCCATAAATCTCCTCCTTTGGAATTGATAGAAGCATATGTGAAAAATACCAACCCAAAAGTATCCTTCTCAAGACAAGTTTCTCAATATCCTCTTCATAGCTCCCCCTAAGACAATAGGGTTTTTTTTTTCACCTGAGTCTCTCCACCTTTAATATCAATGGAAAAGGGTGCCATGTCTCTTTTCCTTCTCTACATATCCCACCTCTGCAAGGTGTAGATTTTTCAAATCTTCATGCATGCAACAAACTAGGTGCTTGATCACCCAAATATGCTCTGTTGTGTTCCACAATCACTCCCCACGAAGATTAGATCTAAGTGTCAAGTGTATTGAATAATATAGCTTTGATAATTATTGGACTGATGCATCCATGCATCATTTAGTTATTGAAAGGAGGGTTTATCACCCTAATCATACCTTTGATATATATCAAAGGCATCTTTTGACAAAGTTTTTGTGAATAAATCTGCTATTTTTTGCTGTATAATGATGTACTCTTATCTCACTTCGTTCTCTTCAACCTTGTCTCTCAAGAAGTGGTATTTGATTGAAATGTGTTTGGCCTTCGAAAGCATAACTGGATTCTTTAACATGTTTATTGTGCTCGTATTATCACAATGAATAACAACTGGCTCTTCAAAGCTTACCCCAATATCATTCAGCATCTGCTTCATCCAAACAAATTGTGTACAATTTATAACAGAATCTACATACTCTGACTCAACAGTAGAGTGAGCTATACAATCCTTCTTTTTACTTAACCATGAAACTAACCTCTTCCCAAGCAAAAATTCTCCACCACTGGTACTTTTTCTATCATCAAAACTTCTTACCCAATGTGTATCAGTGTAAGCATGCAATGTAAAATCATATGATTTGTCATACCATACACCATATTCCAATGTTCCTTTCATTTATCTAAATATCCTCTTAACTATAGTAAGGTGAGACTCTTTTGGATCATCTTGGAACCTCACAACAATTCTAATTGCATTAGCAATGTCTGGCTAGTCTGAGTCAGATATTGTAATCCTTCAATCATGGATCTGTACTTTGTCTGACAAGAAATTTTAGATTAATTCATAGTAGTAAGATTTCATCTAGTTACCATAGGTGTTCCAACATGTTGACAATATTCCATTCTAAACTTCTTTAGCAACTCCTTAAGATACTTAGTTTTAGAAATGAAATTACATTTTTACTTTGAGTAATTTGCAAACCAAGAAAGAACTTCATTTCACCAATCATAGATATTTCAAATTCACTTTTAATTTCCTCATAAAATTTATTACTCATTTCATCATTAACTCCAAAAATTATATCATCAACAAAGATTTCAACAATCAATATTTCTTCTTCACTAATTCTTAATTACATATTGCTATCTACACTACCTTTTCTAAAACCAAGACACAATAAACACCTATCTAATCAAGTATACCAAGCTCTAGGGGCCTATTTTAGTCTGTATATCATGTCCATATCCATTTTCAACTTGAAAACCATATCATTTTTCAAAGAAAACCATAAGGTTTCTCAATATAGACCTCTTCCTCTAGATTTCCATATAGGAATGCATAGTTCACATCTATATTGTACACCTTTTAAATCATTATGTTCTGCATAAGCAAGGAAAAATCTCACTCCCTCCAACCTAGCAACATGGGCAAATGTTTGTCCAAAATCAGTACCTTCCTATTGTGACTAACCTTTGCAAAACAATATAGCCTTGTTCCTTACAACTACACCTTCTTCATTAATCTTATTTTGGAAAACCCATTTAATACCAATCACGTTCTTATCCTTAGGTCCAGGAACCAATTACCAAGTGTTGTTCTTTTTTATCTGACCCAGCTCTTCGTACATTTCCTTAGTCCAAGATTCATCTTTACATGCCTCTTCAATAGTCTTAGGTTCTACTTGTGAGATAAAAAAAAAAAAGTTCATTTCTAACCTTGAATTTTTTAGTAATGCCCTTATTTACATCACCAATAATCTGATATTTAGGATGATTTGTCTTAACATACCTTGGTATCTTTGGAGTTTCAGTAGGTTCATTCAAGCATACTTTGATTTCATTATCACTATCAAAAGTTTTCTCTTCGTCTTGTCTTGCAGTAACCTCCCTATTCTCTGGACTCTGATCATAGTCATACATTCTTTGTTGAATCTGAAACCTCTCATCAACTTTCACATTACCACTTTCAACTATTTTCCTCAATCTCATTTTGTAACATTTATAAGCCTTACTTTTGCTAGAATAACCAAGAAAAATTCCTTCATCACTTCTAGCATCAAACTTCCCTATTTCATCATCTCTTTTGATATAACACTTGCTACCAACTATTGTGAAGCATTTTATAGTAGGAGCATAACCAAACCAAAGTTCATAGGGTGTCTTATTTGTACCTTCTTTGATCTGAACTCTATTCACATTGTAGACAATAGTATTGAATACTCTCTGATGCATATGCGATACATTACCTTCAAGCAACATTCTCCTAGATGCATCTAGTGTGGTTCTATTTCTTCTCTTTGTTATCCCATTCTATTGTGGTGTCCTAGGGGCAAAAGGTGTTTGTATATCCCATGTTCTTTTTAGTAACCATTGAACAAATCTGAGATAAACTCTCCACCTCTATCTGACCTCAAATATTTTATTTTCAAACCTAATTCATTGTCAACTTTTACTTTGAAAATATTGAACTTATCAAATGCTTCAGAATTCTCTCTAAGAAATGCAACCCACATCATTCTCGAATAGTCATTAAAAAAATATAAATTACCTTTAACCATAGTAAGACCTAGTCCTTGTAGGAACAAAGAGATCTGTATGTAGCAGATCCAAATTTCCTTTTGCTAAAAAGGATGTTATCTGAAATTTTCTCTTTGTCTATTTTCCCATCAAACATTCTTTGCACATAGTGTTAAAAGGCTTCGCAATTTTTGGGAAATCTCTGATTGCATTATTGTTACTGGCCTTCACAATGTTATCAAAAATTTTATGAAAAAATCTTCTATGCCATAGCCAACTGTCATCTATCTTTGCAACACAGAAACTTGCCTCTGTATTATTCAACTAAAACACATTACCTCTTGACTTTGTACTTGATGTGATCAGATCTCCTATATGATTTTTGATAGTACATTTCTTATCATTCAACTTAAAGTGATAACCCTTGTCTATAATATTTCCAACACTCAATAAGTTGTGCTTAAGTCCATGAACAAGTAAAACATCATCAATTTTAGTTTTACCATCAAGAGATATTGATCCTACTCCAACAATCAACTTAGGAGTGTTATCACCAAATCTTACTACACCACCATCATATTTATTTATTTGAACAAATTTATCTTTATCACCAGTCACATGATGTAAAAATTTAATCTCATTAATTCATTCTAATTTATTTTCAACATGCAAAACTAGATATTTTTCTTGATGAACAAGTTCATCATCTTTAATAGTAATAAATCCAATTTCATCATCATTCATAGAATCATCATTAGACACACCTTCACTAGCATAGTAACATTCCTTATCCTTGGAATAATTAGGCCTATGGAACTTAGGTTTATTCGTAGGAACGTTTGTAGGATATCTAGATTAAAAATGACCAATATTATTACATGAAAATACCTCAAGCATAACTTTCCATAAAATTTTCCCTTACCTCTCTTTTCTCTTCTTGTGATCAAGGCCACAAGTTTGTCTAGTTTCCTTTCATCTTCTTCTATTTCTGCCCACTCATCAGCATATTCTCAAAGCTCTGCATACTTGTTGCCTCTTCTAGTGCTTGCAAGTCTTGATAGGGTATTTTTGTCATTATGAACAATAGCCTTAAATGCAAACTCTACTTTGATTAATGCATCATGTATTTATGTGGTCTCAAAAGTGGTCAGCTTAGCAATCAGTATCTCTTTGATAAATTTTTGTGTCAGTGGTATGATCTCTTCTATAACTTGTACTTTAGTCTTGTAAGAAAGTGTCGAGGATCTAAGAATATTTGCAATCACTTTTTCTTTATTATATGTGCCTCCTAGGTTTTTGATTCCTATAACAACCTCTATAACCCTTTGTACATATGCTCTGACATTATCATCATCTTGCATCCTCAAATTCTCTATTTTAGCTTTCCAATTCAGCATTTTTTCTTTCTTAGTGTATTGATCTCCTTCATATAGTGCATCTAGCCTTGTCTAGATCTTGTGATCTGAATCAAGATATTTAACCTCTTTAAATTCTTCCTCAGAGAGTGCGCTTATTAGTGCATCTCTTGAAACCATATTGTAAGAAAATAATTTATTTTCTTATTCGTTAGAACTTCCTAATTCATCTTCTTTCTTGATATGTTCACCCTTCTTTGTAATAATCTAATTATCAATTCCAAAGTAGATAAGATGAGTTCTCATATTTTTCTTCCAACTGTCAAAATTTTCATCATCAAATTTTGGACTCTCCTTCCTATAGTAAATCATCTCAGGATCACCTCAAGCTATTAAAATTTCTCTCAAAGGAGCACACACTCTGATACCAATTGTTGGTAATAATACAACTGGGAGGGGGGTGAATCAGTTGTGTGCCCAAATATTTAATCTTTAGACTTATAGAATAATTACTTAATGCACATCACAATACTTAAAGAATAACACCATAAAAAAAATATTTGTTGTCGAGGAAAATTCTATTAAGGTAAAAACCCTAGTATGAATTAAAACCCAAAAATAATGCACTATAAATATATTATCCCTGTTAGGAGATCTAGCCCTATTAGGAGTTCAGTATTACATTCGGTTCAAAGTCCCTATTAAACGAAAAACTCTATAAGGGGTCCTCTCAACCCTGTTAGGAGTTGAATGAAATGAAGAGTTCATTGCCCCAAAACACTACCTAAATGTGAAGGTTAAAACTACCTTCTAGATCCACTATCCAAAGAGAAGTATGAAAGCATACTTAAAACAATGAAGTGACTAATAACAACTTTCTTTTCCAATATAGTTCTAATGAAGCACATAACAAACATAATCACTTCTCTACAACAAGCCAAAATCTCATCCACATGCTCACATTATCTCATACATACCTAAACTACAACAAGGAATAACTTTCCTTTATACAACTTACAATAAGCAATTAGGTCGACATGTTAAGACTTCCCCGATGCACAAACAATTACATAGACCCTTGCTAAGATATACATAGTACCTTAAATCAGTAAATAACAATTTACAAATCTTAAGTTACACGCCAAGGTCTATAATTAACGCTCACCATTTACTAAACACGTTATCTCCTCTAGTCAGCCCCAAATAGGTCTTCGCAAGTTCGCACACTGTAACTTACATCACCAAGAATCCAGCGATCCAAGAACCATAAAGAATGTTCTCCCATGTACCTTCCATCATGCCTTAAGATCACATACCAGGGTATGTGCACCAATTCATGGACCAAAAAAGTGGACACATCTTTAAAAAAATTTCAAATTTCATATAACCCGATCGGGTTATTCAAAATTTGAAATTATTCTTAGCTTGGTAACCAAGCCTAGAAAATATTATTTAAAAACACAAATTGTCTTAGAACCCGATCAGGTTTCTAAATTTCAAATAACCCGATCGGGTTTTGAAGAAGTAAAACTATGCATTTTATTCTCCATAACCCGATCGGGTTATGAAGAAACTAAAATAGGCTTTGCTCTAGAAGCCATAACTTCCACATACGTAGTCTGATTGACTCCGTTAAAAAAGTGTAGGAAATATCTTGAGATGATCTAACATATTAGTAACCTATGATCATCTTTAGGCATCAACATTTTTTCTACCATCCATTTGAATCAAGTAAGGTACATACAATAGGTACTCAATATTGTCCATACATGCAACATATAGGAAAATTATCTCTCTCTCTCTCTCTCTCTCTCTCTCTCTCTCTCTCTCTCTCATATTGGGAGTGAGAGATAATATGAGATAGAGAAGTAAAAATTATGCATTTTATTCTCCATAACCCGATCAGATTTTGAAAAAACTGAAATAGGCTTAGCTATGGAAGCCATAACTTCCACATACATAATCTGATTGACTCCATTAAAAAAGTGTTGGAAAAATCTTGAGACAATCTAACACATTATTAACCTATGATCATCTTTAGGCATCAACATTTTTTCTACCATCCATTTGAATCAGGTAAGGTATAAAATAGGTACTCATTACTGTCCATACATGCAACATATAAGAAAATCAGTATGCTCTCTCTCTCATATTGAGAGAGAGAGAGAGAGAGAGAGAGCATACTAATTTTCCTATATGTTGCATGTACGGGCAATAATGAGTGCCTATTTATACCTTACTTGATTCAAATGGATGGAAGAAAAAATGTTGATGTGTAAAGATGATCATAGGTTAATAATGTGTTAGATCATCTCAATATCTTTCCAGCGCTTTTTGAATGGAGTGAATCAAACTCCGTATGCATAAGTTATGGCTTCCAGAGCAAAGCCTATTTTAGTTTCTTCAAAACCCAATCGGGTTATGGAGAATAAAATGCATAAGTTTTACTTCGTCAAAAACTGATCGGGTTTTGAAGTACTTTTTGCTTTTCATAACCTGATTAGGTTATTTAAAATTTAGAAACCCGATCGGGTTATGGCTTGGGAAGAGCTTTGGAAAATGACCCAAAGGCTTGGAGGCTCATTTTCCCTCCATTTTTGTTCTATTAGATATTTTTTCATCTTCTAAGATGAATTTTTGACTTTATCTTCATCAGGTTTACAATTTGTCAAATGGGCATCTTTATAATTTTCACCATAATTTCATACGTCTTCTTAGCTTTCTAACCATATAAATTTTTCTATTTTTGGACAACATTAGCATAGTAAGCTTTACTTTTCTTTACCAGTGTCCTGATTGTCCTCACAGACATATGTCTACCATGTTTTTAATAACTTTTGATATACTTAATCAAATTAAAAATAAATTACATATTATTGTTCTACACTTGATTCTATACACTTTTTTTAAAAAAAGTTTTCATTTTTTATTATTTTGATGCAAGTTATACTCAGCGCAGGAATAGGTACCAAATTTTCAGGATCCGATCACTTCAAAAAATCACAGAAAAAAAATACTCATCAAAAAATTACAAAAAAATATAAAACTTCTATATCTCACTCTTACCTATTATCCTGCCAAAAGGATTTAAAAAATACTGAATATAACTATACCTTTTGTACCGCGCACAAAAACAGCTATGTTATGTTTTTCCAAAAAAATCAGGAACATGTTTTTGTGTGCGCAAGGTTTGACCCTCTTAATATTATTAGCTTTTAAAAACAAAATTGTGTTTTAGAAACTAGATTCAGAGTACTACAATTTTGATTTGTTACACATCTTCTTATTTTGAGTGCATGACCCTCAAATGCGTGTTCCAAGATATGTGTCATAAATCATGCTCGCATCGAAGTTATTCCAAAAACTCAAAGACTATCTCTTTCATAATCCTTTGTCACTACTTTGTAACCACTCTTCAGTAAAACACCTATAACTCATGCAAATAACAATAAGTAATATAGAAACCTTATATATAAGGTGTACATAATTCCCTCTATACAATTCCATGCTTACACATATTGAAATATCGCACACCATTTGTACACAACTGTCAATATTTCTTGTACCTATGATAACTAGTCAATCTAAAACTTCTAATGTTGACATCAATGAAAAACATAAATGTAAACATGTCAAACAAAAAACATTCCAAGAGAAGATGCCCACCTTCATACTGTAGAGTTTGTTCCAGCAAAGGTGGGTTGTAATTTCTTTATCATTCAATCCCTAATTTATTTTTATGATTCTCTATCCATCTCTAGTATAATAACTTCTAGTTTTGGATCCATTCCACGTAATTTTATCATTTCTTGTCTTAAAGAAATAGATATATTCACTAGTAATCTTTTTATCTTATTCAGATCATGCAATGGCAAATTTAGATCTTAAAAAACCTTCCACTACCAAGTGAGAGGGTTATTTGGATCTATAATTATACAATCTCTAACATAACATCCCCATGTTTGTTCACGTGTCTTTGGTTTTTCTCACATCCATTTTATTGTCAATAATTGGGTATCCTCCCTAAGAGTCCCTATAGAATAAATTTTTTCGACCATCTACTATATTCCATGAAAGTTGACTTAATATTATATCACTAAACTTGGACATAAAATTTGATATTTGTTATCCTCTATGGAAGTTGGGAATTCTAAGTACTTCTAAATCATTTAAACCTATCAAGTATTTCCCTTTTATAATCCTTACCCACTTTAACTGTGGTTCCTTACATGAAGTTTCTAAACTACTTTTGCTCCCAACACTTTATTTTGCCATAGTGATTTTTATTCGAGTCCATCCTACTTTGGTTGGCCTGTATATTTTGTCCCAGGAAATAGAGCATATTTTCTCTTCAAGTTTGTTCCTTGGAAAAAAAGGGTTCTTATCTTCACTAAATTAGCATATTCTCCAACTGATAGTGACAGAAATTACATTAATTAGATTGAAATTGTTGACAAAGTTGCTTTCAATATGGCGATTCTACCAGCTCAAGATAACCATTTAGCTTTCCAAGACTTCATTTTATCTCCTATTGTAATCTACTTTTTAGAGGTCCTTAAACTTTTATTAAATGGTGTTCCTAAATATAAATATGGAGGTTTTACCACATCAAATCCCAAGAGATCTAAAATATATTTTTAAATTCTTATTTTGACAAAGAAAATGAAGATTTGTGATTTTTCTTGATTATTGAGTTGTCGTGATTATTGGGAGTATAATTTTAATACCCTTTTCATTTTTTAAGCTTCCCATTTATTACATTTCCTAATTAACATTGTATCATCTACAAATTGCTTATTAGTAACAACTTGGACTAAGGTAGTGACTTTAATACCTTTGAAATTATTGTTGTTTTGATGAATTCTCCTAGAGCTTTCAAAAAATCCTTGTGGGTTTCCATTTACCAAAATAGAAAATATTGGGTTGGAAATGTTAAAAATTATTAAATTAATTCATACTTTGTAGAAGGCAAAAGCTTCGATACATTTACATAAGAATCTTCACTCAACCTTATGGTAAGCCTTTTTTATAACTAGTATGATGATCATAGTTGGATTTTTTTTTTGAAGAGTGTATTGCTTCTTGAGATATAATTAGCCCATTAAAATTGTTCTTTCTAGAACAAATCATGTTTTTCCTTCACATATAATTATTGGTGGTATCTTCTTTAATCTATTGGCTATTGGTTTAACTAATACTTTATAAATAGTGTTAAATATGGAAATTAGATTTCTCTTAAAAATATCCCCATGTTTCTCACTGCTTCAAAATCTCATCTCTTATTTCATTTTTTGAGAGCTTTTCTATCAACATTTTATTATATTCCTCATACAATTTTATGATGTCAATTTTAATTTTTTTTTATCATGCATATAATTTTGTAAATAGTTTGCATCCCACATTCTTTATCATTATAAAATATATTAAATATTTCATATATTCACACCATTATTTAATAACTATATTTGAGTAGAGTATTCTCATGTGTGCCACATTAATAGTAAAAGTTTTCAACTTATCCACTCACCAACCAATTTATGTTGCCTTAATAGTTTAACCATATAAAATTATTAATATTTAATGAATATTAAATAATAAATTAATGAAAATAAATATAATTATAATAATAAATACTTATTTAAATTTCATATATTTGTATATAGTAAATAATATACTATAAATTAATATTTTTAATATTAGATATATTATTTATTACTGAATATAATTTAAGTATATCAATTATAATTGGAAAAGAATAAAGAATTCACATTTATATAATAATTTAAATATAATAAATTAAATAAATATCACAATTTATGAAAATTATCTTAATATTCAATGATATTGTTGTTATTAATTTTATGTTGGGGTTGATTCCTAGATAAAAAATGAGTTGAAATTTTCTATAATTAATTTCTTGCTTATTTGAGAGAGCTGAATGGCAGCAACTAATCTCTATGTAAAATGCACTTTTACAATTTTTTTTGTAGTTTTCCACCATAAAATATATAGATCATAAAAAACAAATACTCTGAACATTTTACAAATCCATTATGCTTTCTCTTCTTTGAAATTTGGTCAACTGTACACATAAGGATACCGGCATCAGAGCTGAATAACCTCTCTAATATATATTATTAAATAAAACATGTTTATCAAAATGGCGCCTGATACTTACTCTGTCACGGTTGAAATGTGAAAAGTTGGAGTCTAAAGTAGACAAGCTCGTCCGTCATTGGCGTTTCGTGATGCCTTTTCTTTCGGGGAAGAAAGATTTCACGAGCCGATAAAGCTTATCCTCCCTTTAATGCCATACGACGCACGACAAATTGAAAATGAAAGTCAAGTTGAGCTCTGCTTCTCCTCTATAAGTATTTGACGATAGCCTACATATTCTCAAGGAAAAGAGTATCTCTTAGAGAAGATGAAGATGTCGTTCATGTGGCTTGTTTTGGTGGTCTGCTTCCTGCAGCTGTGCGCAGGGCAGGACTTGCAAACGCAGTATTTAAACCCTCACAACGATGCGAGGTCTCAAGTGGGCGTTGGCTCTCTCGTGTGGGATGACACTGTTGCTGCCTACGCGCAGAACTATGCAAATCA
>MU223567.1:4719072-4729151 GCA_018584345.1 Thuja plicata | reverse complement strand
GTGTGTGTGTGTGTGTGTGTGTACTTTGAATTTTGACGGAGCAAGTAAAGGTAATCCACAGAAAAGTGGTGTGGGTTTTTGGTGCAGGAGCACCCCTGAGAAGCCAGTTGGTTATCTCAATTTTTTTGTGATTGTGTGTGAAAGACCCTCTTGAAGGGCATTGTAAATAAATAATGTTATGTGGACCAAGTGTGGTGTGAGTAGATCTGGTTAGTACTCACTTTCTAGGCTAAAGGCTTTCAGTCTATTTCATTTAATGCACTATACTTGATGATGTCATTAAGTGGCAGGGTGATGTAATGAATGTTCTTAGGGTCCTGGGATACCCTACATGGTCTAACTTAGGTCAGATAGGTTAGATTGGAGTTAAATCACCCAAAAAGTGAAAAGATGTAAAAATGTTGCTATGCAACATTTGTAACTTTTCAAAAGTTGCTGACAACATTTGGTTGTCTTAAGGATTTCAGTGTGTAAGGTGGATTAAGTTTATCCAAGGGGTTAGACACATGAGGTAGACTATATATGCTAAGAAAACCCTATTTTGTGGGTTGAGAGGTCATTGTGTACGGATTGAATACTGAGAAAACAATGAGTTTTAATAAAAATAGTGTGAATGTTGGCTTATATGGATTGAACTTAGTAATGTAACTCATGGAATCCATTTTTGTTCATGTTATAGTGTTGTTTCAGTAGTTAGTTTGTTTGGTAGTTACTTTTCTTTTGCATTTTGTAAATTAGTTTGTTTTGTACAATTTGCAGTCTAGTTTTGATAGTGTTGCGAAGATGTGGACCTAACTCCACTTCCTGTTATGTATGTGGAGCCTAATCAGACTCAGATTCTTTTGGCACGGTTTCCCCCCAGACATATCTATTTGGGCCCCATTCTTGGGGTCAAGGGGCAGAGCCCCTTGCGGGGTCCTTTACTTAAAAATATTGTAAAGGGTCGACCATTGATTTTCTATTAGTCAGAGTATTTTTTGCCCTAATTAGGTTAGGTCAAATATGGTTGTGAAAAGGGCTTAGGGTTTCGAGATTTCATTGTATGAGGGATTTTTTGTAGCTTCCTGTGATGGTATTGAGTTGCAGGTTTCAAATTGTAATCTCTGGATAATAATAAAAATATTGGACTCGTTGTTGGTGGACGTAGCCCAGGGATTGGGTGAACCACGTTAAATCTCTGTCATTTGTGTTCTCTTCTATGCATTTATATTTGCATTATTCTTCTTATTGTTGTAACACTTCCCACTGTAGGTTCTGTAAGACCTCTTGGGGATGGAGACTAGGTTTATTGAGCTTCAAGAATCCACAAGGTGGAGCTCTGAAAGTGAGTGCACTAATTTTTAAAGTCTTGCCCTAGGCGAGTTGTGGATGAAGCCCGGCTAGGAAGACTGTCTAAAAGAGTGTAGTAAATGAAGGAGGGATGTGTTCATGAGCCAAGAAGGCCATAGATGTGTTGGTGTGTGTTGTGAAGGTACTCAAGAACAAGGAGGAGTTCCCAAGAAATATTTTTTCCAAGGTTTGAAGCCAAAGACCACAGACCGGTCTAGAACCAAGCAAAAAAAAACCCTATTTCTGAAACAGGGTGTACGAATAGAGTTAGGATCTGAAACCAAGAAAATCTTGGAGGTCTTGCATCATATATGTGAACTGCCAAAATACATTTGGGGGTTCTTTGTGAAGTTTCACCTAAAATTGCAAATTCCTAGATTGTAGGAGGCCTAATTGGTGAAAAAGGATACAAGGCCTAAAAGATAGGAAACTAGTGAGCGATGGAGAAATGGATAAACTTGGAAAGTTAAGACCCATTTTGGGAGTCAAGAATGGAGTTGAAGGAAGCCCTAGCCCTTCTGCAATAAAAACCAATGGTTAGGGCTTGGGAAGCATAGGTGAGTAGAGTTCTTGCAAAGAACAAAGATTAGGAACCTTTCAAGATAGGAAGATTCTTGGTAGAGGGAAGGAATTGGTTCTTTCCAGGTGTTAGAGGGTGGATTGAGGAAACCCTAAGAGGTCCTAGGAGTGACCTAAGTTGAGTTAAGGATAACTCAATAGGTATCTAGGATTCTCTCTATCAGAGTGGTATTAGAGCATAGGTTCAAGATTTGGGATAAGAGGTGTTGCAACAAGTGAATGTTGTAGACCACTGAATCAAGTGAAGAGTCAAGTGCATCTAGCAATATGGTGGCCAATGCTGAATTGGCTAGGAAGGTTGAAGAACAAGAAGAGGATAATTGACTAGTAAGGGAGAGATTGACTCAATTAGAGCACTTCTTGGGTGAAGTCCAAGATAAGGAAGATAAAGTCAAAGACAAGATAGACCATAAATAAGAGAAAGAAGCTGAGGAGAAGGAGTTGGACTTAGAGGAAGAAGCACCTACTCCTGACCTGGTCTTACTAGAATAACCCTTCTTGAAGGCACTCCTGGCCTTAAGTGGCAAATCTTTGGAGGGTGTGCCAATTTTTAGTTGACAAATGGATGCTGATCTAGTCATGGACTGGACACACAGTCTTGAGAATCACTTTGAATGTCATGGAATAACAGATGCTCAAAAGTTAAAGGTGGCTAAGTCTAGGTTGAGAGGACCAGCACTTACCTGGTGGAAGTATGTTCAGCTTGAGAGAGAGAGAGAAAGAGGGAAAGAACCCTATTGTTACATGGAAAGGCATGTTAGCTAAGCTAAAATAGACTTATTTACCTGATGACTATGAGGTGCAGATGCATAGAAGGAGACAAAACCTCACACAGAAAGACCTAGATGTTCAAGCATATATCGAGGAGTTCTAAAAGTTGTTCTTAAGGTCAAAGATATTGGAGGATGAGTCTATTAGATTGGCTAGATATCAAAATGGACTCAAATGGTCTATTCAAGAAGAGATGAGTCTTACTACCCTAACATGTGTGAGACAATGCTATCAAATGGCTTTGAAGATAGAAGAGAAAAGCAAAAGAAAACATGATCAGACCTCAAGGGGAAGAGGCAGAGGAAAGAGAACAGAGGACATAGAGGTAGCTTTGCAGGTAGAGGTAGTAAGTATAGATCTCAAGGAGAATCCAAATTGACTAAGATAGTCAATGAAACCAATGGAAGAGGAAGTATGAATACAGGCAGAGGTTTCAAAGGTGGAGGAAGAGGCAGATTTGGAGGATCAGGCAGAGCCTCACATTTTGCAAATATGAAATGTCTTCATTGTAATCAATTAGGCCATCCAGCTTATAGATGCTCTTAGAAGGCTTCTAGTTCACACGGTGAGAAGAGGGTAAATTATATAGCCCAAGAAGAGACTAGTAGTGGTAAATCTCTTGAAATCAACCTAGATTCAGAGAGTGGAGAGACTCTAATGATTACGAGGATTATCATTAAGGAGCCTGTCAAAGAAGAAGCTAAACAAAGGAGGGCACTTTTTAGAGTGAAATACAAAATAATTGGCAAAGTTTGCAATATGATTGTAGACTCAGGGTCTACTGATAACATTATCTCAGAGGAGGAAGTCAATAAACAAGGATTGACCAAAATACTGCATACAAACCCTTATAGAGTCACATGGTTGAATAAGGGACAACATGTTCTTGTAAATGAGCAAGCATGGGTTGATTTTTCAATAGGAAAATATGTGGAAAGAATATTGTATGATATACTCCCAATGGATACATGCCACCTACTCTTAGGTAGGCCATGGAAATTTGATAGGAAGACAGTTCATGATGGGGAGAAGAACTCTTACTCTTTTAAGAAAGATGGGGTCACATATAGAATTCTGTCACTCATGGATGATGAGGGATCTACATCAGCAGGACCTAATGTCTTGTTACAAGGAGGTAAAGAGTACATGCAAGATGTAAAGAATGGAGAAGGGACACACTATGCTATCATGGTTAATCCTAGTGAAGAAAAGAAGGTGGAACAAGAACCATTACCAAAGGAGGTGCATGAGTTATTGAAGGAGTTTAAGGACATAGTTAGTGATGGGTCACCTGCAATGTTGCCACCTCCTAGAGCCATAAGTCATCAGATTGACTTCATACCAAGAGCCTCTCTACCAAATAAAGCTCCATACAAGATGAATCCTGACCAAAACAAGGAGATAGCTAGTCAAGTCCAAGAACTTTTGGACCAAGGTCTAATCGGGACAAGCATTAGCCCATGTGTAGTGCCAGTGGTTCTAGCATCAAAGAAGGGAGGTAAGTGGAGGCTTTGTATAGATTCAAGGGTAATTAATAGGATCACTATAAGGTACAGATTTCCCATTCCTAGGATTGAAGATCTTATGGATTGTTTGGGAGGAGCAAGGTACTACACCAAGTTGGATTTGAAGAGTGGGTACCATCAAATCATAATTAAGGAGGGAGATGAATGGAAAACTCCATTCAAGACCACAGAAGGGCTCTATGAATCATTGGTCATGCCCTTTGGGCTTAACAATGCTCCAAGCACTTTTATGAGGTTGATGAATGATGTGTTGAAAGACTACATAGGCAGATTTGTAGTTGTGTACCTAGATGATATCCTAATTTTTAGTAAGACGAAGGAGGAACACCTCCAACATTTGTAGATTGTGATGAAGAAACTTCATGAGGAGAAGTTGTCCATTAACTTGGAAAAATGTGAATTTATGAAGACAGAGCTGATCTATCTTGGTTTTGTGGTGTCTCAAGGAACCTTGAAGATGGATCCTAGAGAAGTTGAAGCAATACTAGATTGGCCTACCCTTACATGCAGCATTGAGGTAAGGAGCTTTCAATTACTTGCCCTATTTTATAGGAAGTTCATTAGAGGTTTTAGTGAAATATGTGCACTAGTCCTAGATACAATTAAAGGTGGAGTGAAAACAAAATTCAAATGGACTCTAGAGGCTGGTCAAGGTTTTCAGGTGTTGAAAAAGAGAGTGGCTACCCAACCTATTTTGGTTTTGCCAAATTTTGATAAGTTGTTCACCCTTGAATGTGATGCAAGTGGTATAGCTGTTGGGGCAGTATTGAATCAAGAGAATAGGCCAGTGGCATTTTATAGTGGTTGAATGATGCTAAGAAGAGATATTCTTCTTATGACCTAGAAGTATATGCATTGGTGCAATCCTTGAGAAAATGGAGGCACTATTTGTTGCCAAAGGAATTTGTTTTTTATACTGATAACAAAGCTTTGAGTTCTATCAATTCTCAGGAGAAGTTGAGCAATAGACATCTCAAATGGATGGAATATTTGCAGGCCTATACCTTCACTATAAAAGATAAGAAAGGGTAGTTGAATAAGGTGGTTGATGCCTTGAGTAGGAGACTCTTGACAGTCCAAGAGGTGCAACTACAAAGTATAGGTGTAGAGAGTTTCAAGGAGTTGTATGAAGGAGATGAGGACTTCTCAAAAGCACACAAGCTATGTAAAGACTTCAAAAACCATTTCCATAGTCAATTTGCAGACTATACTATTCAAAATGATCTCTTGTTTAGAGGAGGATAGTTATGTATTCCTAACGGATCTATGAGGGAGAATGTTATCCAAGAGAAGCACAATGGGAGCTTAAGTGGGCATTTTGGCCTAAACAAAACACTAGAACTAGTGCAAAGTTTCTATTATTGGCCTAAGATACAGAAGGACATCAGGAAGTATGTAGAGAAATGCTTGGTTTATCAAAAAGCTAAAGGTACCTCATCTAATGTAGGTTTGTATCAACCTCTACCCATTCCTAATAGGCCTTGGGAATGTATTAGTATGGATTTTATAGTTGGATTTCCTAGAACAAAGACTGGCTTAGATAGTATTTTTGTGGTTGTAGATAGTTTTAGCAAGATAAACCACTTCATTACTTGCAAAACCACTCATGATGCCAATCATATTGCACATTTGTTCTTTAAAGAGGTGGTATCAATTCATGTCTTGCCCCTAAGCATAGTACCTAACAAAGATGTAAAATTTATGGGTCATTTTTGGAAGACCTTGTGGACAAGGTTAGGAACTAACCTATCATTTGGATCAACCTACCATCCCCAAACTGATGGTCAGACTGAAGTTATTAACAGAGTGTTATGTAATCTCCTTAGATTCTTGAAAATTGAGTATGGAGTGATGTGGGATCACTTTCTACCACACGTAGAGTATGCCTATAATGATAGTGTTAATAGAACAACAGGAAAAAACACTTTTGAAATAGTTTATGGGCTACGCCCTAGAGGTGTGTTGGAGTTAAGACACTTGGAAAATGAAGAAGGAAGGAGTGAATATGAAGAAGAATTCACTCAATCAATGAAGGAGGTTCATGACCAAGTGAAGAAGTAGCTCCAAGAGGCTACAAAAACATTGAAAGCCAAAGTTGATGAAAGAAGAAGAGATATTCAGTTTGTTGTCAATGATCTTGTGATGGTACATCTTAAAAAATCCAGGTTCGAGAAGGGAGGCCCCACCAAACTTCAAATGAGGAGGATAGGTCCTTGTAAGATTGTTACAAAGTATGGAAAAAATTCCTATAAAATATACTTGCCATCAGACTATGCCTATTTTTAATGTGCAAGATTTGCTACAGTATAAAAGGCCTACACTAGTACCAACTGAATCACAGTCAGATAGTAAAGAAATAACACAAGATGCTCAGATTTCCCATACACCTAAACTAGTGGCTGTGAAGATTTTAGACTCTAGAGTGATGAAAAAGACTAGGCTGGGAACTTATATGGAGCATCTCATTTAGTGGGAAGGAAAGTCAGAAGCTAAAGCTACTTGGGTAGCTGAGAATGAATTCAAGAAGCACGGAGTTGATCCTAAGCTCCTATCCCCAGAGGTGACTTAAGTTTTTAGCCTTGGCAGTATGGTGTAGAAGCACCTCTGAGAATCTAGTTGATTGTCTCAATTTTTTTGTGATTTTGTGTGAAAGACACTCTTGAAGGGAATTGTAAATAGATAAGGTCATGTGGACCAAGTGTGGTGTGAGTAGTCTTGTTAGTACTCACTTTCTAGGCTAAAGGCTTTCAGTTTAGTTCATTTAATGCACTATACTTGATGATGTCATCAAGTGGTAGGGTGATGTAATGGATGTTCTTAGGGTCTTGGGATACCCTAGGTGCTCTAACTTAGGTTAGCTAGGTTAGATTAGAGTTAAATCACTCAAAAAGTGAAAAGATGTAAAAATGTTGCTATGCAACATTTGCAACTTTTCAAAAGTTGCTGACAACATTTGGTTGTCTTAAGGATTTTAGTGTTTAAGGTGGATTAAGTTTATCCAAGGGGTTAGACACATGAGGTAGACTATATATCCTAAGAAAACCCTAATCTGTGGGTTCAGAGGTCATTGTGTACAGAATCAATACTGAGAAAACAGTGAGTTTTAATGAAAATAGTGTGAATGTTGGCTTATATGGATTGAACTTAGTACTGTAACTCATGGAATACATTTTTGGTCATGTTATAGTGTTTTTTCAGTAGTTAGTTTGTTTGGTAGATACTTTTCTTTTTCATTTTGTAAATTAGTTTGTTTTGTACAGTTTGCTCTCTAGTTTTGACAGTGTTGCAAAGATGTGGACCTAACTCCACTTCCCACCATAGGTTCTGTATGGAATCTTGGGGATGGAGACTAGGTTCATTGAGATTCAATAATCCACAAGATGGAGCTCTGAAAGTGAGTGCACTGATCTTTTTAAAGTCTTTCCCTAGGTGAGTTGTGGATGAAGCCCGGCTAGGAAGACTGTCTAAAAGAGTGTAGTAAATGCAAGAGGGATGTGTTCATGAGCCAAGAAGGCCATGGATGTGTTAGTGTGTGTTTTGCAGGTACTTAAGAACAAGGAGGAGTGCCCAAGAAACCTTGTTGCCATGTTTTGAAGCCAAAGACCATAGATTGGTCTAGGACCAAGCAAAAAAAAGCCCGATTTTTGAAATAGGGTGTACGGACAGAGTTGGGATCTGAAACCAAGAAAATATTGGAGGTCTCACATCATATATGTGAACTTCCAAAATACATTTGGAGGTTCTTTGAGAATTTTTTCCTGAAATTGCAGATTCCTAGATTGTAGGAGGCCTAACTAGTGAAAAAGGCTACAAGGCCTAAAAGATAGGAAACTAGTGAGCGATGGAGAAATGGATAAAATTGGAAATTTAAGACCCATTTTGGGAGTCAAGAATGGAGTTGAAGGAAGCCCTAGCCCTCTTGCAATACAAACCAATGGTTAGGCCTTGGGAAGCATAGGTGAGGAGAGTTCTTGCAAAGAACAAAGATTAGAAACCTTTCAAGATAGGAAGATTCTTGGTAGAGGGAAGGAATTGGTTCTTTCCAAGTGTTAGAGGGTGGATTGAGGAAACCCTAAGAGGTCCTAGGAGTGACCTAAGTTGAGTTAAGGATAACTTAGGAGGTAGCTACGAGTCTCCCTATCAGTTTTGTTTTGAGAAACTCAGACAAATCTATCATATTAGATGTGCACTGTAAACTGTTGGAAGGAACCAACAACATAGTGAAAGCTCAAACTTTAATCTGTGGGATTAGGTTAGAAATTCAACTGGGAGTAAGAAATTTGCATATTGAAGGAGAATCATTGCTTATAATTTCATACTTGTCCAAGAAATCTACAATTAGCTGGGAGATAAAATACACACTATAGGAAGTTATCAAACTCCTTTTTTAATTCACTTCGTACACTTTGTCACATTGTTATAGGGAGGGGAATAAACTAGCCGATTAGCTTGCTAACTTGGGGGTTGAGGGTGCTAATGTGGATTGGGAAAAGGACTATGTACAGGTCCAGTCATCACAATTTCCAAACTTCTTAATGGAAGAATATGGGTAACATTTTGAGCGAATGTCAGGAGATGGATTTCGTATGGGAATAATTGATCATAACTTGGCCAGAGCATGATGACCGTCGTCAACTAAAATCAATGCAACACATGCTAAGTACAATGCTAGGATTTCAAATTAAGATTATATATCTGAGACACATGTGGGAGGGCCTGCAACTCGATTAAGCACAAATTGAGCATTTAAGTGAAATGATGAGAAAAGATGTGGTGTCAATCAGGAAGATCATCGTAGTGTCAAGAGAGGACTAATATCTAGGAGTAATATCCCATATAATTTTCATACCATTTCTAGCACAATGACCTAAGATTTTCCCTATCTGTAGCACATGTGGCATTTAATTTGAGTTTTGGTCATGTTCCTATTCCTCATCATGACTTAGTCATCTGTCCTGGCCTAATTTTCCCCCATAGATGCTCATTGTTAACTATATTTTATGAGCTATCTCTTCCAAATTCTAGATTAAATGGAGGTAAATATGGATTATAGGAAGTTAAATCTCAGGATTTCCCTATGGATAAAGGAGTGGGAACATCCTCTGTCAGGCCCATATTTGGGAAGATAGATGAAAATAGCCTTTAAGCATCTTCCGGGCCCTATCAATGACATAATCAGGGCCATCATTGGGGATGGTATACTGCTTCCGGACGCTCCTTGATGTCTCTTTCACACTCAGGTTGTCTCGATGCTTCTGTCGAATTGGTATGATATGGTGCCTGATTACAGAGTCTTCTTTCGCATGACTAAGAAGATGTTGAAACCAGATTTTGACACGGGCAGAGAACTCCAAGAGGCAATAAATGCATACCAGTTGAGGTCATCTGAGGCATGGGTCAAAAGGCTCTTTTCGCCAGTTGATCTTGATAATAAGAAAGAGATAGCTCACCTATATGACATACTAAAGTTGGCTTTGTAGGGTCGGAACATTCAACATCTTCAGAGGGAAATCATCAAGTTCATGGATATATTACCAAGTGGGATGGTTGAAAATGCATTCCTACTTTTTGATCAATTATCGACTGTCCTGGTATTCATTGAAGATGAAGGCAGAGCACCTTTTCCTTCTATGTCTTCAATTCCTGCAGTATCGACCAATTTTGTTAGCGGCAGGGCTTCGGTAAAATCAAAGAATAAAGTAGGAGTTAAGTAAAGTTCTTATCCTCCAATTTTGTTGAGGTGGGGTCCCCTCACTTTATTGGGCTAGTATAGATTTTGGCCTCGTTGTTATATGTTGAAGCACTCTCGGTGGGTTAATTTTCTTCTGTCATCTACAGATAGTTCTCTTATGTTTGTATATCTCATATCTAGTT
>MU223567.1:4691182-4717328 GCA_018584345.1 Thuja plicata | reverse complement strand
TCTATATATATATACATATATATATATATGTCAAATTCATTTGTCATTGTGATCACTAAGTTATCTTATACATAATTCATAGTATAATCTAGACAACTCCAATAGGATTATCAAAATGACTGTGAGGCATGAAACAACTCATCCTCCAAGATATAAAGTTGGAGATTAATGGAAAAAAATTGAGAACAAGCTAGTATTTTAAAGCAACGATAGAGAAAATAATAAAATTATGAAAGATATATAGGATCACTAAGAAGTTGAAGAGATAGATAATAAGAGTTCAAGAATAAGTTATAATAAATATAGATGAGCAAAAGTTAGGGAAAAGAGGCATAAATAAAGGTTTTAAGAGTCGAAGAAGAATCTTGATGTGGCTGGCCCATCATACGAGGATTTACACTACCTAGGAAAGCCGTAATGACCTCATTTTCTCCACATATTTGTAGGAAAAGTGTGCATCTCCTAGGTGTGTCCATAGTGTGCATGTACCTTGAGTAAAACGAGCCACATGCTTAGGGAATCAGTCAAAAGGAGATGAATAGGCAAGTGGGATGAAACAAAGGCTTATGTGGAGATTTGATATTGAACAAGTGAAGGCATCATGCAATGAATAATTGCATGGGGTGCAATTTACAACATTATTGAAAGAATAAAAGGGGACGCTTAAAATTTTGCATTTGAATGTTTTATTTTTCAAAGCAATAAAGGGGAGATAGTTAAAAAATTTGGACTCTTACATCTCTTAGTTATTTCTATTTAGAATTGGGAATAGCTATCTATGGATCTCATTATAGGTTTCCCAATGTCTAAATGTATGAATTTCATCATGAAATTCGTGTATCAAATAAACAAATATGTACATTTTATTTCATTATAACATCCGTTTATAACAAGTATAGCGGGAAAATCAATTTTGGAGAATAAACAAATCCATATGTACTTTAAAAAAAATGTATTCTGATGATTGGGAACAAAATTATCTCATATAACTTAATACTACCCTCAATTTTATGGAAAAAATAAGGTTGTTAATAACTATTTGGAAGCATATCTATGTTGTTTCACTTGAAAAGTAATCATGATGAGTAGATTCGCTACCACTAGAAGAATGGTGATAAAACATTTATATAGCTCTTAAAAAGTGTATCCTTTTATGTTACTACATGAATATCAATGTCCTTTCATCAAATCATCTAAGAGGGTGTAACCAAAATTTCAAGTTTTTGAGGACCGTATGATTTGCCAACAGCTACCTTTAGGACTCAAGGAGAATTTAGTTACAACACTAAATTAAATGAAGTAAGAAGTGGATAAAAATATTAGCGAAAGGTGCTTTGAAGTGGTGAATTAGGTGTTTCTCCGATTGCAACCTTATAAGGGAATAGAATTAAAGCAAGGTCGTGAGTGGTCCCACAATACTGAAAAATGTGATTTTGCCGAGATTGTCAAATTTCTTACTTTGAAAAAGTGTAACATGCTATTATGGGTTCACCCTGACACAAATAATAATAATAAGTTCTTACAAAAAAAAATATGGCCCATATTAGATCATGAAACAGATAAATTGTGTTTTCTACTAGTCGGAGTTATTGCAAACAATAAATAAACAAGACACGTCTAATTTTTATGTTTCTTATCTGTATAAATGAATAAAGAATAATATACGTGTATAGACAATATTGCAAGAGCTTGACAAACAAGGAAGAATCATCTGAATCATATTGGAACTATATTTTATTCTAGAAGTAGGTATATATAAGATAAGGAATAGAACACTCAATGATATTTTAATTAGTTAAAGAATCTATGAGTTGAAGACACCACATTCAAATATAAATAATTTATTCAAAAGAATCCAAACATAGTTATATTTGAGGATAATTAATCTCTAAATAGTGGGCAAGAGAAACCCTTAATCCTAGAGTATACGTATGGCTATGAGTAGCCATCTTATGGCTACCTTATCTCCAACATATATTACATTATCTTTATTACATTGGTATATAGTTAGTTAGGTTGGCGTTGAGCTTAAATATAGTAATATTTTGGTTTCCTATGTCATATCCAATGCATAAGTAGAGTATATATATGAGGTTCTGAGTCTTGTTTTGACATCGTATTGTGAAGTTTTTTTTTCTCTTTGAGGATATTTTCAAGTTAACCCCCTCAAATTGGCTTACTATTTTCATCTATTATAAACTATTTTTAGCATATTATATGTTATCTTCTTCATTTGTGTAAGTTTATTTCAAAAAAAATTATTTCTTTGTGACGTTATTATAAAATATCTCTATACAATAAAAGAGAAATATAATTAGAATATAGTTAAAAAATAAAAAAATACATTTAAAAATTTGCATATAAAGTAAATGTCTTAATTTTAAAAAAAATAGAATTAATTTTCTTAATACATTTAAAATATAAAAATAAAACAACAAGGAAATTATTAGAATTATTATTACACATAAAGATTAGTTTGTAAATTAATTAATTTTTAATATTGTAAATTTCCTCAAGATCAAAAAAAATAAAATAGTATGTTTGATTTCATTAAGAAATATCTTTCAGAATAGTAAAATTAAAAATATATGCTAAATAATTTTTAAAAAAAATTGTTTATAAGATACAATTGTCAGTTTCTTGTCCTTGCCTTGGAAATGATGGTTTCCCACATGAAAATGAGTGTCCATAGGGGAACCTCATTTATTTGTACTATGTTGAGTATCATGCAAGTTTTAATTTGGGCTTGTTCCATTTGGAACAGTGTGTTTGTGGGTATTCTTGGTATTTCCACTATGGGAGGTGATCGCAAAAGATTAGAGCTAATTGTATATGATAAGTGGTAGAGAAAAGAGGTTGTTTAGTAGGATATATGGAGACTCTCGATGGGGATAATACAAAAGTGGAAAAATCCTTCATAGATAGTTGGAAGGAAGGCATCCTATGTGTCTATGAACTAGAGTTAGAGATTGACAAAGAGATTGTGGCTAAAGTATGAAACACCATCATTGAAGGAGTGATTTTTTATAGGGATAAAAAGAGTGCTAATGAGGCAATGAATATATTTTTCATGTTGGGAAAGAGGGCTAAGGTTAAAAAGATCATATATGGTGGTTATAATAGATATTCTATTAAGGAGCCATGGCCAAATGTAGCTAAGGTAACTATGAGGTACCTCATCTTAAATGGAAAAATTACCAGTCTATTTAGTTATCATTTTGTGATTTTAAATCACTTTAGGCATAATAAATGCATCTCCTTGCCTTTATATTCGTTATCATATCTTCATCATAGTTTGAGAGCCCACGCCAAAAATCCCATTTGCCTTGTTCTTCACGAGGAGTTAACTTTTTTGTTAATGGAACATGTAAAATCTTTGCAAGTGGAGAGAAACCCTCCTCTCAAAAAGGGGATTGAGTTGAAGAATAACATCAAAGTGCATTATGGTGACACTTCTTTGTAATATAATTTTTTTGATTCTGAGGGGGATGAGGCATTTTGTGTGGGTGATAGAATGAATCCCTTGTTGCCATCTTCACACAAAAGGGTTTTTGTCTCTAATGATGATGACTAAGGTTATGTCCGACCTAGTGATTATATTCCCTATTTTGTAGACCGAATAAGGACAAAAAGGAAAAAGGAAATGTTTTAGCCAAGGATGGAGAAACCTCATGGAGATTAGTAAAACCCTTGCAACCAACACAACATAACAAAAAAAACACAAAGTAGGTAAAAACAAGAGATTCATCTTTTTAATATCATCAAAAATTATTTACAATAGATTTGCAAAAAGTTGTTTCACATGACAGTCATACATGCCAAGCACACATGCTTGATTACACTCAAAACCTTCCAAATCCTATACAATCAAATACAAATAATCTTATAAGATCATCCTACCCCTTAGGAACAAGTCCATAGGTGTATAAAGAAATCACAATCATTGGTTATCCTTGAAAAGATTGCATTCCCCAAGAAATGTGTAAATATTTTACACTCAAATAGGTCAGGACCCAAATCTTAAAGAAAAATGTCCAATAAAATATTTAAGTGAATAAATTATAAAACAACACTGGCCTCGAACATAAAAATATGATGGCATGATTGTAAACCAATCAGAAGATCAAGAAACCAATCAGAAAACACAATGACCAACCAGGAAATGAAGAACATGATAGATACATGAAGAATCTTCCATAAATTATGCATGATGAAACCAAATGAGTTGTGATCGTAGGATAAGCTTCAAGATGAAGCTAAGAACATGTTGTCACAACCACAACAAAAAATAACAAGCACAGATCAACTGCCACCCAAAACACCAAAAACTACCCAACTGAAACAGAATAGAAAACAAAATAAAGGAATTTGTTTTTGTTGATGCAAGATTGCCAAGATCCTAAGATGGTCTAGCATCAGACACCCCAAGTAAAATAAAATGTTCCATAAGAGAAACTTATGAACATTTAACAAGCTGTGGAACATAAATCCAATGCTTGTTTTGGATCCAAACCTCCTCTTTATCTGCAACTCTCGGTCTCTGCACCTTTGCACTATCTTGTGTCAGACCCATCAACTTAATCCTCTCTGTACTCACTCCTTTTAGAGAAATAAGTTATTTCACTTATCAATTAAATGATTTTGATTTAATTATTAAGTCACTTATTATATCTCTTTTACTTAAGCTAAACTTTAGGCATATAATAACTAATTCGTTTATTAATTATTATTATGCAACCTAGATATTTCCCTTTTATGGTTTTAATCACCTGTATAAGGATTGATCTCTTTGTATTATAGTGATTCCTTGTCTGATTAATATAATTTCATATATTTTCAGAGTCATTCTTCTTTTTTCTCCATTCTTCTCTTGTGACATGTTATTTTCATGCAGGTTTTCTTTTGGGTTTAGTGAGCATTCATCATTTACGAATTCTAACATGGTATTAGACCTCTAGTCTTGCTTCTTCCAGTTCATTTTTTTTAAAAAAGATTTTGGTAGCTTTAAGGATTTGTTGTTTTCTTTTGTTGATCCAGGGAATACCTCTATCATTCAGAGCATTTTGATATAAAACTCAACTATTTTTGGCATAAGGGGCAGGAAGGGATTTTTTCTTCATAGGGCACATTGTTTGAGGCAAAAAATATAAAAATTTTAAAATTTTTTATTGGTTTTATATTTTTTTTTATAGCGCAGGCTATTAATTTTTTGGCGTCACCCAACAACCACCACCATTCCATTGAGAAGTGTGGGCTCGAATCGACTCGAGCTATGGGTTCGACAAACTCCACCCAAGCTCCACCTGTACCATAGCGCCTCCACTCTATCATCATCATGCCTCCAACCCCTGTTTCCTGCGTTGTGCAACCAACGACCATTTTTTAAGCCCCCAAGGGCTATAAAAAATAATTTGGGCCCTTTTTGACCAACCTTCACAAAAAATGGCGTATCTTGAGCATACGGTGTCATTTTTTGAAAAATAAGATATCCTTGGAAATTTTTTTCTGAACCTGTCCTCGTTTTGTAGGTTTGTTTTCTAATTTTGAATTTTTACAAGGTTTTTCGCAAGTCAAAGTCATAAGCTTTTTCTTGCACTCATGGAGGTAGATGTGAATAATCATCTGTGCATGCACTGATATGTTTTTGCATGCATTAGGTTTTTCATATAATTTTTGTTTTTCGGCATGGCCTTTCCTTTTTTGCAAACACACTGTGATAAAGTGTCATTTGTTGCATGCTTGGGATCTTGCACATTTTGTGCCTATTTTTACTTGCACTACAATATAAAGTGCCATGGGGGGTTTGATGTTTTCTTTGTTTTCCATCTACCTTTGTCAAGTCACTATTCCTTCCATGACATTAGGCTCATGATGTGTGTCAAGAGAGTGATCCTTCCATGACACCATCATTTAAATGTGTTTGTACTTTCTTTTACACTGTCTATGTTCCTAGTTCTTCGTTATGAAGTTGTTCTTGGCAGTTTGTTTCAGTGTAACTTTCATGCCTCTCCCTACTCAACATTACTGGGGTATCTCCTATTGGTTCTAATTATTCCTTGGTTTGATGGAGTGAGCTATGTATTCAATATTTTTTCCTATGTACTAGGTGGATGCAGTGGCTAGGTACCTATGCATTTCAATGAGATGGATCATTTTCCGTATGAGCACTCTTTCATTCCTATTTTGGAGGCAACTTTTCACTTTTTATTTATCATCTCTTCAAAATTTAGTGTTTTTTTCCATATGTATCTTTGAGTTATGATATTTTCCTTTTTCTAACAAATCATGTTTATTTTTGTGGAGGTTCCAATAGTTATTCTTTGAAAGTGTTTGCAACTGCATGCTTCTATGGTGATCTTCATGTTCATCCTTTGTTCCTATTTTCTGCAACATTCTCTAGTTTGGAGGCTTCTTCAGTCCTTCACTAGTCTTCATCTCTTTTTGAAGAGGGGTTTTTCCCACTAGATTTTTTCTCCTTTTTTCCTCTTTATAGAGATTTCTTGTACTTGGGTACTTGATCAAGCCTTGTTTCTTGGACCCATTTCCTACTTTCAGTAGTTTTTTAATAGGTTTTAGCTACTCCCTAAGTTTATCTTAAGGGGAGGTGTTAGAGTAATAAGTTATTTCACTTATTAATTAAATCATTTTGATTTAATTATTACGTCACTTATTATCTCTCTTTTACTTAAGAAAAACAATAGGTATATAAGAATTAATTCTTTTATTAATTATTACTATGCAACCTAGATATTTCCCTTTTAGGAGTTAAAAGCACAATAATCTGTCACCTTTTAGGATAACTTATCAACACAGCTGAATTTTAGTATTTCTAACTAAAAATTAATTTTGGCCAAACATATGGTCTAGCTAGATCCATTATATTAAGTTAGATAAGTTCTTTAACTTTTCCAATTGGAAATGTCTATTAAATGCATGTTTTATACCACTTTGAGGCCAATTATCGTAGAAATAAAATTATTTCAGAAAAGTGACGTTTCAATGACTCTAAGTCTTTTTAATGATATTTTTTAAAAAATACAAAAATACCCGTTTGTAGTGATCAGAGTCAAGAATATCTCTTATAGATTTTATAGTGTTTTAATTATACATAGTCTATTATAATTAAAAAATATTGCAACTAGGTATTTTAACAGTCAAAGAGATGTTGATTCAGAGAAACAAAAAAATAGTAAAACATATTAAATAAATTTGAAAAACATATGGTGCACTAGAAGAGATATTCCTATTCAAGAATATATATTTCTTTTTTCGATTGGGATATATTTGTTATGAAGAATATGGCGGGAGATGAAAACTGTCAATTTTAGGAGAGTTGGAATTTGAATTGTTATAAAAGAGAAAATATAGGTCACAAAACAATTTTTATTTCTTCATGCACTAGCTATATATGTCATCTATAACATATTTTGAAATTAGGGGAAATTTTTTTTATTTACATATAATGTTTTGGCGGGAACTAGACCCCTAATTTTTAGTATGTTTCTGCAACTGAAAAATTGTCTTTAAACATTAAAACAAAATATCAAAACCTATATAAAAAAATATTAAAAATATTTATCATAAACTTCATCCATTTTAAAACATTTTATTAGTTTACATCATCTTCAAATTCCAAACATAAATGTCACTTTTATACTATTGAAGCTGAACAACTTTGATTTTGTTAGCCTTTTCCTTTATAAAAGGGTGACAAATTACTGTGCTTTTTCCTTATAAAAGGGTTTTCATCACCTTTATAAGGATTGATCTCTTTGTATTTTAGTGATACCCTCTCTGATTAATATAATTTCACTTATTTTCAGATCAATTCTTCTTTTGTGAGAATTCACCATTTATAAATTCTTAGGCACATCTTCATTTTCCACAACTTCATTATTTTGTTCCTCATGTGCCATAAGATTTTGTTTACCCATGTTCTTACTAGATCCTTCATAACATTAAAAATCCATATGTCACATGCCACCACATTTAAAACAAGTTCCCTTGAACTCTGTTCTCTCGTTCCCTCTTCTAGGTATTCTTCTATCATATTCAAATTCAATGGTTTGCTTCTCTTTTCTATTGTTGCTAACTTTCTTTTCTTTCCCTCCAAGGTTACCTTGTCTCCTCTTCAACTTATCTTCTTCCCTTAATGCATAATGATAAGCATCCTCAATAGCACTAATCCTTATCATACTCAACTCATACTAAATATTAAATCCTATACCATTAACATACCTAGCCAAACTGTCCTTAGATACTTCCTTGTGATCAGATCTGATAGTCATCTTATTGAATTATTCTCTATAATATTCCACACGCATGTCTTTCTACCTCAAGTTTTGCAACTTCTTGATCAACTCCAATTCATAATCCTTACGAATGAATTTATCCTTGAACCTAGAAACCATCACCCTCCTTAAAGTGATCTTTTGTCTCACCATATTCTTTTCTATCTTTCTACAATTATTTCCATCACAAGGAAGCATGACCCTTTAACAAAGTATGTACTAACCTAACCCTTTGTGGATCTCTAATATATTTAAGCTCAAATCAATCTTATAACTCTCCAATCCTGTATATCAATTCTGTGGGATGCAATGAATAAGTGAAAGTAGAAACATCCATCTTATGAATTTTACTTACTTGTGTCATAACTCTACACAATCTCTCTTCATCTACACAGATCTCAACATCTACAGTCTCAAGCTCTTCAGCTGCTTCGTCAAATTCTTCTTTACTCTCAAGATTCCTTTTTAATCCAATTAACACATTTCTAATCTTATTCCTCATCTCAATCCTAAAATCTTTCATCATTTTCTCAAGCCTTCTAGGATTTATTCTTTTAGGCAACATCTTCCAATTCTCAGATGCAACTGTCCCTCCAACCAGTAATTTATCATGAGATGCTTCTCCAACTAGTGATCTATCATATACACAAGAAACCTACCTCCAATTGGTATGCCTTCAATACTCAACAACCAACAACAACACATCAAACCCTTCCTAGCCACCTTGTACAAGTCCTATGTGATTGCAAGTCAGATCTAGAATCTTCCACCTCACGATCAACATGTCTAGGGATTCACAAGCCAGGGAGTCTGATATGACAACACAGGAATCTAACAATAGGGGTCCCTTTTGGTAAGAACAAAAAAGCCTTCCTAGAGGAAAGATTTAGAACTCATGGTGGTCATGACTACTAACTCCCCCTTTTTACCTAAGAAAATTGATCAGGAAGATAATCTGGCCATTCATGTAGAGACTATTATGGATATGTAGATGCCTAATGAAAAGGGTTCCTCTTTTCTGAAGACCCCAAGTATTAATAAGGATATTAAGGGAATGATTGATAATAAATATCAAGAATTTGGTTTTCTCATGGATTATGGTAGAAATTAAGAGTTTGAAAGAGAATATCCCTTCTTCCAAACAACAATTAGATTCTATTATGGATAATACTAATACCTTGGGAAGGGAAATAGGTGATTTTAAGATGGACCATGAATAGACAATTAAAAACTTGCAGAATTCCCATAAAGAGATGCAAGATAAGGTTAAAGAAGTGGTGGTAGTTAGTAAGACTGCAATGGATAATTTCATTGAGGGCCTATAGAAGCTAAATCATTAGGCGATGAATTTTAAAGTATTATCCAAGGATATCAATGCTTCCCCTTCTGTAAGAATTGAGTTGACTACAAAATCCCATTTCAATGACATAGGCTCGACCAGAGTAGCAGATGATGTTGTTGACAAAGAAAAGATGGATGTTTTGTCTAGCCCTCCTACCAAGTTATGTAGTAAGGTTAAGGGGGCTACCTCAATTTATAATTTACTCACTAGAATTAGGATCATTAATGTTGATTTTATTCAGAAGAATGTGGATCTAGTCAATAGTTTGTAGTTGGTTTGGCACAATGCTCCCTATATTTTGGTCTCTTTTGCTTGGTGTAGGACTTTCTATTAGTTTGTTTATGGTTTTCTTGTTTATCTTTTAACGTACTAAATTTGTGTTTGGTCCCTGTAAAACTAATTTTCCCTTAATCAAGAAACAAACTTTTTATAATTATATTATGTGGACTATGACTCTTATGATGGGGGTTAGTACCCTTAGTTTATATATGGTGTGTTTAGTTAATATGAAGGTGTTAGTTAAGAATTCTATTCTCATAGTTAGCAACTGATTTTGACTTTTTATTTTAATTAGCTAGATGCTCTATTTAGTTTTTTTTCTTAGTGTTTTTTACTATGGTAAAAATAGGTTTTGAAGGGATCCCGAAACCCTTTAACAAAAGAGAAGAGAGATAGGCATGAAAACCCAAAGAACAACAAGCTGCCCCAAGCAAAGAAGCAGGCTACAAAGGGACAACTCCCAGACTCAACAATAATCACCTACAAAGAAAAAAAAACAAAAAAGACGTTGGAAGAGAAACAAAGAAAGAAAGCCACCAGCACCGAGGTCAAAACAAAGTCTTCAAGAAGCTCTCAGATTCCTCCAGCTGAGTCTGCATGGTCTTCACATTATCTTTCAGCTTCTGAATATCCTGATCATCAGCCTTCTGCTTCTTTGACCTAGTACGAGTGCCAGGTCCCATCTGCTAGGTAGGATCAGTAAGGTCAATGGTATCTTTGTTTCCTTCCAGCATTTTACTCAAAGAAATCAAGTTCTCCAGAGTAGACCTCATACCTATGTTCACCAGACTTAGCAAATGTTTTAACATTTCCTCATTACCACTTATTTTCTTCTGGATAGGTATCATAGCTATCTCGACTTATTTTTTAATTTTTTCATCAATATCAGAGCCGTAATCAAACACACGAGCATCAGCATTATAAGGAAACTCCTTTCTGAAAATAGCCATAGTATCCTCGATCATAGAGTTCTTGTTTTCCAATTTGATGCATCTGTTCTTAAGCTTTTTTTTCTTAGTGTTGTCAATATGCTGACAATAATATTTCTTCTCTGACCACCCTTTGGGCATTGTATCTAATGGACAACACCCTCATGGTTATCCCTTTGGACATTGTATCTAAGGGATAACACCCTATTTTTGCTTCTCTTAATATAAGAAAAATATTTTAGACTAATGCTTAAAAGTTAAGTTCTTATATTAGTATAATTAAGCTTTAAAAGTTAAATAGAAATAAAAGACAAATTTAGTGTCATGCATAATACTAGGTTTCTAAATTAATATATTTTATGATTAAAAAAATTTAAAATCTTCTTTTAAAACAAAAATATGTTTTCATACCATTGTAAAATGAATTTTGAAATAATAAAATAGAAACCACATTATTTTTATAAGACAAACAATTAAACAAACATTTTAGATTAAGACATAAATAAATATGACTATATATATATATATATATATATAGAGAGAGAGAGAGAGAGAGAGAGAGAGAGAGAGAGAGAGAGAGAGATATGATCATNAATATGAATATATATATATATATATATATATAGAGAGAGAGAGAGAGAGAGAGAGAGAGAGAGAGAGAGAGAGAGAGTTATGATCATTAATGTTGATTTTATTCAGAAGAATGTGGATCTAGTAAATAGTTTCTAGTTGCTTTGGCATAATGCTCCCTATATTTTGGTCTATTTTGCTTGGTGTAGGACTTTCAATTAGTTTGTTGATAATTTTCCTATTTATCTTTTAACGCACTAAATTTTATGTGGACTATGTCTCTTATGCTATGGGTTAGAGCATGTTCCCATGCTACTGCTTAGCTTATATTTGCTAGTAGCAGCTGCTCAACTTTTTGTGGCACAATTTGTGGAGCTGGTGGCCCCATAGATGATAATGTTTGCTGCTTAATTTTAAGCAGTATTTTAAATATTATTTTCAAATCAAATTTTTATTTATTTTTGTTGTAAATAAATCTGAAAACAAAATTGTAGGAAAATAAAAAGCAGATAGAAAAAAAACGGTGAAGACATGTGTCACTTTTTTCAATAAGCAATTGCTGCTTATTTCTAGCCCCCCCTTTTTTCCCATAGCTTATTTTTATTTGCTAAAAAATAGCTGCTCCACAAAAATAGGAAAGTTTCCTTTTCCCAAAGATTTTATTTTGCATGGGAACACTCTACTTAAATTTAAGCAGAAAATTCATTTAAGCAGCAGCATGGGAACATGATATTACTACCCTTAGTTTATATATGGTGTGTTTAGTTAATATGAAGGTGTTAGTTAAGAAGTCTATTCTTGTAGTTAGTAACTGATTTTGGTTTTTTATTTAGTTTTTTTCTTAGTGTTGTCAATGTGCTGACAATAATATTCTGCTCTTACCGCCCTTTCGACATTGTATCTAAGGGACATCACCCTCATTTTTTGCTTCTAATAATATAAAAAACAAATATTTAGACTAATACTGACAAATTAAGTTTTTATATTATTATAATTAATTTTTAAAAGTTAAATAGAAATAAAAGACACAACTTTAGTGTGATGCATAATAACATGTTTCTAAATTAATATATTTTATGTTTAAAAATTTTAAAATCTTCTTTGAAAACAAAAATATGCTTTCATACCATTGTAAAATGAATTATGAAGTAATAAAATAAAAACCACATTGATTTTATAAGACAAACAATTAAACAAACATTTTAGATTAAGACCTAAATAAATATATTTCTAAATTAAAGTTTCAAAATTTTACTAGCAAAAGATATGCTTTCATACTAGATAAAATAATTTTTAAAAATAAAATAGAAAAACAATTGTAAATTGACTAATTTTGTTAAAAATTCATATGTAAAACAAAAATATCAATTTTTTTAGATAGAAAGAAATTTTTAATTTAATATATTTAAAATTAAACAATTAACTAAATCGAAAACCTTTTATATTTATTATCACAAAAAACCAACTTCTAAATTATTATATTTAAAATTTTGAAAAATATGAGTAAATGTTTTTATAAAAACACTCTAAAAAGATGCATTTTCTATTTTTTTTTGTAGAGCTAGTTAAAATATCCTCCTTCAAGTTAGATATCTTTTTCAAATGATGAATGAATTTAAAATAATACATGTCATAGTGGTCATGAGACACCCTTAATCCTAGATTATGCTAATTATGTGATATTAACATTATTATATTAGTATTTTAGTTAGAATTGACTTAGGTTTATATAGTAATATTTTGGTTGCCTAAGTCATATCCTATGCATAAGTAGAATATATATAGGAGGTTGTTTTACTATCATATTGTGAAGTGTTTTGATGTCATTGTAAAATATTTCTATATTATAAAAAAAATAATTAGAAAATAATAAAAAAGAAAAAATATATTTTTGAAATTTGCATATAATAAATGTCTTAAATTTCTTTGCTTTCATACTATTATAAAGTAATTTCGAAATCATAAAATAGAAAAACAATTGCAAATCAATTGTTTTTGTTTTAATTTACATATAAAACAAAAATCTTAGTTTTTTATACTAGAAAGAAAGTTTTAATTTAATATATTTAAAATTAAAAAAATTAACTAACGAGAAAACCTTTTAAATTTTCTTAAAAAAAATATATAATTAAATATTTAAAAAAAAAAAAAAAAGATCAAAATCATTCTAAAATGCTATAAGTTAAAATATCTTTTTCAAAATCAAGTTAGATTTNATTTAATATATTTAAAATTAAAAAAATTAACTAACGAGAAAACCTTTTAAATTTTCTTAAAAAAAATATATAATTAAATATTTAAAAAAAAAAAAAAAAATCAAAATCATTCTAAAATGCTATAAGTTAAAATATCTTTTTCAAAATCAAGTTAGATTTCTTTTTCTAATATTTCTAAATTTAAAGTAATACATGCCACTTTCGAATAATAAATTTATATAACTTACTAAAATGATGTTTTTATCGTAAAAAAAATATAGCAAGTTATATCTCAAGACTTATCATACAAATCTATATCTAAAACCATCCCATCCCTTTACTCGCCAATAAATAACAGCTTTGGTTGACGTATTATGGAGAAGAACAATCTCTATTACTGATGATGAAGAAATTATCTTTCATGTGGCTTGTTTTGGTTGTGTGCATCCTGCAATTGTGCGCAGGGCAGAACCTCCAAGATCAGTTTTTGAGCCCTCACAACGCTGCGAGGGCTCAACAGAGTGTCGAAGCTCTAATGTGGGATGGCACTGTCGCTGCTTTTGCACAAAATTATGCAAATCAACGCAAAGGGGACTGCGCTTTACAGCACTCTGGCGGTCAGTATGGAGAAAATCTTTTCATTGGAACTGGTTCAGGATTCACCGCCACAGATGCTGTGAATGCGTGGGTTAATGAGGAAAAACCATTTTATGATTATAATTCCAACTCATGTGCTCCAGGAAAACAGTGCGGACACTACACTCAAGTTATGTGGAGAAATTCTCACAAGGTTGGGTGTGCTCGTGATATATGTAATAATGGGGATACTTTCATCATCTGCAATTACGACCCACCTGGGAACTTCCCTGGGGAGAAGCCCTGGTAGTAGTCGCTCGTTTTCTTTCATTAAATAGTGCGTCTCCGTGATTTTTGTATTTCTCTTTAAATAATCTGTGACAATAGGCTGACTACTGAAAGAGGCTTATCCGTGTCAAGAATTCCCACAAGCTTAAAATAATACGAAGCATTAAGTTTTCCTTCACTGTGTTTGTCCATCTGCTTCTAGCTTTTAACATGCATTTCTTATTTTAGTTTTGCTTTAAATTGAAAACCATATTAATCTAAACAAAGGCAATCTGATAATGAGAAGTCATTACGCCTTTCTATATTAGGTTTACTTGCTTTTTAAAGTGATAAAAGATCATTCAAAATAACCAAGCAAAAAATGTTTAGCTTCAACAATGTTATACTAATAATCAAGATGCCATGCAAGCCTAATAGTAGGGCGAACTTGATTCCTCAACCTACGTTAAGGTTGTGCATGTTCTTCATTGCCCATTTTCAGGGTATGATCAGTTGTTATAAGGTAGGTGCCTAGATTTATATTGTGGAGGTATGTTTTAAGACAAAACAGAGACCAACCGAAGCATAATGGATCATGATCACTGATCTACTCCGTCAAACCCTAGCATTGTGGTGAAACTGCATCCAATACAGGAAGCAATTTATAGAACATGAATTGACACATTTAATAATTCAATGTTTTTTAATGCATAATTTCATTCTTTTTTATGGAGAGGATTTATTTTCTATATGGCCTAATGTATATAACTGTACATAAGTACATCAGTACTTGTTCAATTAGTTATCTATTAGGTTGAATGTGCTTGTTCTCCATGATTTTCGTCACATCATATCCATTCCAATGCTTATTTATTCACTTTGAGAGGAGCTCTTCATGATTCTTCCATTTCTTAAGTCATTGCTTATTAACTTGGTTTGAATGCGAAAGCAAATCAGTTTTTAATATACACCCCACTAGCTTATTAACTTGGTTTGAACTGCTGGTAAAAATGACTCCACAAGCTTATCTCCATATAGTCGAATTAAATATTCTGATTTTTCAATGGAAACTACAATTGTATCGAATCTAATAGGTATATATCTAAGAACTGTTTTCAATCATTTATAATTTCTCAATATGTCCTCATTTGATTAACAATATTCATTAGGTCAATAAATAAGTGACAATTCGAATCAAATGCACTTTTATAAAGATTTTCAAAACCTCTCCTTAATGTGTGTCACATAGCTATCTTTACTTTTTTCATACCTTGCTAAGCATTATTTTAATGTGCCCCAAGCTTGTTTGGACCTAGTTATTGTAGCTACTCCTGGGAACACGGAATAAAGAACAAAACCTTAATATCCTCCTCCTTGTTTTCCTTGGGCTGATATTTTCCTACTCGTGGTAATGATGGGTAGGCTACCTACTAAAGTGGTTCTACAAAACCATTCCTTACCAAATCCCTTATATATTTCAAACAAAACAATGTTTTCATTTTAATTAACCAGAAATTATAATTTTTATCAACAAAAAAATAGGGTTTTGAGGCTAAGAAATGCTATTTTTTTCTGCTATGTATGGAAAATAATCTTCTCAAGGGGCTTCTATCACCAAATATTATGCTCAACAATCTCCAAACTTTAAAATTACAACCTTCCTCAACTATTGCAGTCATCTTCAACAACAACTGTTCTTGGCTACACAAACTAGTAGCAGAAGGAACTATTTCTAGTAAATTCAGGCTACACAAACTAGTTGCAGAAGGAACTATTTTAGTAAATTCTTCTACTGATGATAAATAATGAATTCTCCTTTTCTTGTAATAGTTGCAAGATCTTTTTGATTGGTTGAAACCTCTAATCTCACTTAACCAAGCTCTAATACCAATTTATAAGTAAAGAAGGACGAATATAATAGAGACAACTATACGAATGTTAGAAAGTGTAATCACATCTACCAATGAGAGTGCATTCACATCACCTAATAGAGTACAACTAAAACATTTATTAATCGTATCTTTTTTGTCAAGATATTAATCTTATCTTATGAATTTTTTTAATATTTACAATATCCCGCGTGCTTTACATGCACTAAAACCTCACATGTAACAATCATTTTTCCTATATATATTGTAATGAGTATCTAATTTCTACTCACTCTATCATCAGTCCATCTCTATAGAGTTTTATGGAGATTGTGATGTTATATGAGTAGAAGCTTGGTGACGTTATATGAGTAGTAGCTTAGGATAATATGAAGTTGTGTCTACAACATTATGTAATGGTGTGTTTGTGAAGAAATGAAGCTCATTAGAAAAAACTAAGAAGTAATGTTTATTTTAATGAGTAAAAATATAAATGTTTGTTTTCCTCTCACTATATTTCCATCAATTGGTATTAGAGGCATTTAATTGGTTTTCATTGGCAGAAGAGGATCATGGGCATTCAAAGAAGAATTTTATTTTGCAAATGAAGAGTAGAGAGATCCATGAAGTCTTGATGCTAAAGGCATTTAGTTGGGTAGATGTGGCTATGGTTACAGAAGTCTTTGAATAGATTTTGGTAGTGAGTAAGATTTTGTCAACAAAAGAAAAGACTATTCCATGAAGCTATCTCAAATAGTTTTGAGAGTAGAATATCCAAATAAAATTGATGTTTTAGAAGATCAAATAGAGATCAAATGAAGAAGTGATCTAATAGTAGCTGAAGATCACTACCTGTTAACGAAAGATCGACCATACATAAATAAATTGTGATAAATAATCACAAAAGGATTTGGAGCTGCTGTATCGGTTAAAGAAAGGTAATCACTAATAATTTCTACATTTACAAAGCTAAAATATCTAGGCTTTAAAGAAATAATAATATTTTTTTTAAATTACATAATGTGAGCCACATGTGTAGAAGAAAATCATTGCCAAAGGTAAATAGAGGCGATCAATAACTTAACAGAATAGTTTATAGTGAAGAGTGAATTTTTCATTTCTATTAGGAAAGTGTTCATGGCTCTAGTTATTGTTGTTTGAGAACAAGATTGAAGATCAATAGACAAAAATAGAAGATGCTAGCATTGTTTGAATGATTGGAGTAGAAGGAACAAGAAGATATTTTTTGATAAATGAAATGTATATATCATAGTCCATAAATTTTTTATTTTTATTAGGGAATGATTGTTGAAAAAGAAGGAATAATTGTTAAAAAATTGAAGATTCTATATGTTACAACATCACTAAATAAAAATTAGAAATTAGAAAGGCAATTGTAGTTTTGGTTAAGGGCGAGTGTTATAAATTGTAAGTTTGGGTGGCTATCCTCTTCTGCAAAGTCTCTAAACCCCTATCAGCCTGCTCATTCCACTGGAATTTTGCTTGCATTCCCCCTTTAATATTAGCCAAAATAGGTGCACATATTTCAATAAACTGTCTGATAAACTTCCTATAGAATTGTGCCAATCAATGAAAGATCCTTACCTCAGTAGATGACTTAGGTGTAGGCCAATTTAAGATTTCTTCCACCTTTATTTTTTCCATCTTTAAGTTTCCTTCTGACATCACAAAGCCTAGGTATACCAACTCTTGCTTCATGAACTTACTCTTTTCCAGGTTGATTGTCAAATTTTATTCATGTAACCTTTGCAACACCATCTATAGATTCTTGAGGTGATCCTCCTTGGTTTTAATAAACACTAAGATGTCATCAAAATACACAAACCATTTTCCTATGAAGTCTTTCAATACTTCATTTATTAGCCTCATAAAAGTGCTTGGGGCATTGGATAACCCAAAAGGCATAACTAGCCACTCATAGAGCCCTTCTATGGTCTTGAAGGTCATCTTCCATTCATCTCCTCCATTCACCCTAATCTGGTGGTAACCACTTTCTAGGTTAATTTTGGAAAAATACTTAGCTCCCCCTAGATAGTCCATTAGGTCTTTAATTCTAGGTATGAGAACTTATACTTTATGGTAATTCTATTAATGGTTGTAGAGCCTATACAAAGTCTCTAATTACCTCCTTTCTTAGGGGTTAGGAAAGTGAGAATGACACATGAGCTTATGCTCTACCTAACCAATCCATGGTCCAACAATTCTTGAATTTGTTTAGCAATTAATGTATTATGCTCTGGGGTCATCTTATAGGCAGCTTTGTCTGGGACTGAGGCTCCTAGGATAAAGTCAATTTGATGACTAATAGACATTTCAAGTGGTAGGGTAGTTGGTTAACCATCACTTACTATGTCTTGGTATTGGTTTAACAATTTTGGATTTCTAAGGCTAGCTCTTCCCTCTTACTCACCTTGTCATCCTTAGGTTGTAACACTAAGCCAAAACCAACTCCTTCTTCTAGTGTCTTAAAGAAATTTTCTCCCACAAAAAGTATGTTAGGACCCCCTTTCTTCACTTCTCCTTCTTCAAAGATTGATTATATATTGAATGTCACTCCATATTTTCTAAAAGAATAGGAGTTCTTGGCTCCATCATGTATTGCAGCTCTATCAAACTACCAAGGTCTACCCAACAATAGATTCAACAAGCATCCATGGGTAAGATATCATGCAACACTCTGTCCTTATACCTCCCTATGGAGAACTCTACCTAAGCTTGTTCATTAACCAACACATGTTGGTCCTTATCTAACCAAGTAACTCTGTAAGGGTTAGTGATAGGAATCTTTTTCAACTTTAGTTTTTCAATAGCCTCCATAAAAATTATTATCAATAGAGATAGAATCTATAATTAGTTAAAAAAATTTACCTAGTACCTTGAATTTGATTATGAACAAAGATCTTCTTTGGCTTGGCTCTTCCTTGATGGGCTCTTTGAGAAGTGTTCTTTGGATCATCAAGTTCTCCCCTCTCTCAAAGTCTAGGGCTACCTCAGTTGTCTTGCTACTAGAAGACTCTTCTTACACATAGTTTATCCTTTTATCTCCTCCTTATGATGTAGAACTCCTCCCAGGACACCTATAGGCAGGATGCCCATACTGGTGGCAACTATATCACTTCATAAAGGAAAAATAGGATCCTCTTCCTTGACTATTGGATCTTCCTCTTGAATTTTTATTGGGGCCTCTTCCTCTGTTGTAACCAAATCTTGAGCTATTGGACTCTCCTTGGTTCTCAGTGAGTTTGGATTCACTCTAATTCATCTCCTCATAGATCCTTCCTCCAAACCCTCTCCTCTAACCTCTTCTATCTCTTCCTCTATCTCTTCCCCTATTGCCTGAATCATGTTTCTTTTTAAGCTTCTCTTCTACTTTGAGAGATAGTTGATAGCATTGATGCACAATCCTTGGGCTTAAGAGGCTAATTTCCTCTTGGATTTCCCACCTTGATTCCATTCAAATATCTAGCCACTTCTAGGCTCTTCTCCTCCATAACATGTGACCTCAAAAATAACTTGTGGAATTCTTCAGTATAGACAATGACATTTAGATCAACTGTCTCAAATTTTTCTTTTTTTTTGCAACTACACCTCATAATCATCAAGTAGATAAGTTTCCATTATTTTGGCCACCATGCCTTTCCAACTGGTTATAGGATTCTTCCGTTCTTTGAGTCTTTTATCTTGAGAAAACATCTACCAAGTGAGAGCAGTGCCTCTCAATCTTGTCTTGGAAACTCTGACTTTATGAGCCTCTGTCACACTGTCACATTCAAAATGATTTTAAACTCCTTCTATCCACTCCATGACTACTTCTAGTTCCATCTTGCCACTGAATTTATAAGAACACCTTCCAACAACTTTCCACTCATATCTTTTAGAGCTTTCAAGAATGGCTCTTCTTGAAGAATAGGGTGAGGTTATGGTATGGTGTCTTCTTCTGGCACTAGCTTACCCTTCCCTTCACCTTCCCTTACTAATTCATTGACTTTTGCAGTCCTAAGTTGCACTTCTTCCAACTTAGTTACCATGTTGGCTAAGTGTTCCCTTAGGAGTCTATTCTCCCCCCTCTTCTCTTCTACATCATTTTCTAATTCAGCATTAGTCACCATTTTACATGAATCCATTGATTCTGGTGAAGATAGCATCCAAACTTCACAAGCCCAACTTTAGGCTCTGATACCAATCTGATATAAATGTGTCTTCACACTCTAGAGTCAGCTTGACTCTATTCCAAGGTCTCTTTCATTGACCTTCTTGGGATTTCACAACCCTAAGATTGAAGGTAGGTCACTAAGATCTTTACCCTCCCAAACAAGATCCTCTCTATCAATAAGTATTTTAGTGCTCGCTGAATCCAAAAGGATGAATTCTACCTACTTATGCCAACACACTCACAAATTATTTTAGGGTTCATTTCATTTTCTCCATGCCATTTTAAGACATTATTAACTATTTGAGACTCTCAAACATCTATTCATACATTTGTCTTCAAGAATCTAGCATTTGACGTAATGACTGCGTGTAGCTCTATTTGGGCTCTATTTCTTTATTTTCTCAAAAAATCCCCAAAGGACCCCCAAAAATAATTTACGATTCTGATACCCAATTAAAAAAAATAGAGATTTTGAAGGTGTGTATTCTTGAAGTCATATGTACAATGCCTAAAACCTCTAAGGGACATTGTCCTTTAAAATATTGCTAATAGGCATGTATTCTACATTTTCTCTCTTTGCTCATTGCATTCAGCTCCTCCATTGCTACCACTTATCAGAGGCTTGTATCATCTCCCCCTTGGCACTCTCCAACAATTGGATGATTTCTTCCAATCCAATCCTGCAATATGTTTACCTATGTCTCTCTTTTTCCCTAGCCGAGCTATAGCCAAGGTCGCCTAAGCAAGAGCTCAAAATTTATTGCTGACTCTTTTACTATCAAAACCAAAAGGAAAAGTATGTATAGTGTCTCCTCCTTAGTTCAATCTAGGCACATTTTTCTTACCATGTATTTAAGAACCTCGAGGAGCCATTTTCTATATACAGTCTAGAATTAGAGCAGGAGGCTGCAGTTTTTAAGAAAATTTAAAATACCCTACAAAATGAAGATTATTCACAAAAAAAATTCCACAGAGAGTCTCTTAACAAACATAAGAAACAAATTACAATGGACTAAACAAAGATTCAATCAATTTACAAGCTTCACTAATAAAAATGCTCAAAAATAGTGACTGTCGTAGTTTGCAACTTCAAATTTAATGTAAATGCAAACAAAATGGTATGAAACCTCTAAATTTTACCATAGGGGTTCTTAAATATTCTTCACCAACTCCAATCAACTGCTCTAACTAACCCATTTTTCCATTTTGGATAAAAGCAAATTTTTGGTCCTTATCGAGCAACTTTAAAAGTTGCAAAAAATGCAAAAATGTTGCGTGAGCAACTTTTCAACTTTCTTGCATTTTTTAGTTTCCATTGCTCCTATTGCCTTGGTTGGATTACTAGAGGCCTAAAATCAACTCCTAAAATACAAAACACTCTAAGGACACTCTCCTAAGAAACTAGGATGTCCATTCCACATTTTGACCTATTTTTCCTTCTTAGGTCATTACAAAGAGTGAATGAACAAAACATTACAAAAAGAAAACACCACAAACCCTAAACAAATGAAAAATATTCCTAAACCTTTTGAATTATCTAAGTGAATAGGAAAGTACACAATAAAAAAAAAGGGGCCTTTAACCCTAGGTGCTTCTACACCAGTTTGATGAAAGGATACCTTGGTCTTAGCAGTGTCATTCAGTCTACTGCTTGGTGTGATGATTTTCCATATTCAAATGGATCTTCTTTCTTGTTAGTGGTGTCCATTAATCCTTCTATTGTGGCCCTTTTTTTTTATTTCAGTTGTGAGGAAATATGACCCACTTGATTTTATATGTGGTTCTTCCACAACTATGGTGAGATTAGTTATGGTGTCCACTCGAATGGTGGTTTTGACTCTATTTTTTATTTTATTTTAATGTTTTTTAGCTTCTAAGATATGCATTCCTTTAGGTTGAGTAGGTTGATGACATAAACCGTTTGAATGTTTGAAGATGTTAAGTTGATCACCCAAATATAGAAAGATAATGCAAGACATTAAATCAGTTAATGGATTGTATTGTCATTGACGTCAACTTGATATAATCTGATCGGTTATATACAAAGTGTTAAAAGAATTTAGAGAATCTGAGAGATAAATATTATGCTTCCAGTAATACATAAAAGATGAACATTTACTAAGTGACTAAAAACACTTACGACTAGTGGAACCCGACGAACAAAGAAACCATAGAGCAAAGTCACAGTGATGCCCGCGCAAGAAAACTGACAAGTATTGCCGATGAGCAGAATCACAAGAATTACCGATGGCCAAAATTATAGTGTTACCCAATGGATAGAAAAACTTGAGGAACAGACAACCCCGATGGAAAGACAACCCCGATGGACAAACAATGCCAACAGAGAAGCCCGAGGAGAACTGAAGTGATGATTGAAGCTATCAAAGAGTTAAAACACCAAAAGTAACTAATGTTCAGAAATGGAAAAATAATTAGCTGGCAGAGCTAAAGATAGACTTAACTAGTTATTTACATTATTTTAATCGACAATTTAAAACTAGAGATAAGTAAAAGATTTAAAGCTATTTTATCTAGTTGTCGTAGAGAAATCTACGGGATAAAACTTAAGTAAAGATTTAAAGCAAGATTGGCTAAGATTGCAGATCATACCAAAAACAAGATAATCAAGAAGTGAGAAATGGTGATATCATGTCTATAAAGAGAAAATCTAGTTCATTATGAATTAAGGGGAGTGAATAAAGAAAAAGGATGTTGGAGAGAAATTGATGAAGAACAACTTCATACAGTCTTGATCAATCAAGCTGGGGAAAGAGCTAAAGATTTTTGCGGACACCAAGCAACAGAGAAGTATAGCATCACTGAGCAAAAATAAGTGGAGAAAAGGTATTGAAAAGATACATTGATCATAAAGGTATAATGAGCTTACAATAGATCTGAAATTATGCAAGTCTAAGTTGTATGGGTGAAGAGATCATTTATTGTTTCAGTTTAACCATTGATTTAGAAAGTCTCTTAACCGAGAAGGACTTAACAATCCTTTCTATATTGAGATACATCCCAAGGAGTATCAAAAATTTTGATCATGAAGATAGCACTAGATGCCAGATACCATTTGACAAACTACACTGGGTTTGGTCATAGAAGGTAGCATAGAGATGCCCGATATCAATTGAGAAACTATTCTATTTAAATCCTCTAACAAGGTCACACCTAACAGTGTGTTTGTAACCTTTAACAGGGTTGGCTCTTCATCGAGTTCACTTTAGAAGAGTGGAAATTTTGGGTTACCGATCCCAAGTGATTTTTCCTTTAATAGGGTTTCTACGTTAAAAATCCATGTGTCAATGTGTTTATGAGTATTACTTTAGTGTTTTTCATTACACATAACTAATCTAGATTGATTGGTATACACTAAGAAATTTACTATTTTTTGGTAAATGAAAGAAACCTAATCGGTAAACAGTAAGAATAAGGTTTAAACAGTGAACTCCAAGCAGTATTTATTTGATAAGTATATTTGAAGGCAATCATCTTGTAGGACTGAAGATAACTAGAGGCTTAATATTGTGGTACTAATTTTTTGGGTTGATTTATTGGAATATTTTTTAGGCCACTGATTCACCCCCCCACCTTTAAGTTATTCTAACAATTGGTAAGAGAGCTTGTGTACTTAGAAAGGGAGTTTAGTAGCTCAAGTAAAAGATCACAAGATGAACAAGCGAGATGTGCCTAAGTTGAATAAAGAAAACTTTGCATCATGGCAAAGCAGAATAAGACTCCACCTATCAGGTATTGGTAATGATATTACTCAATACCTTGATATTGAATATGTGTTCCCTATAGGACCTCACACTTAAGCAATTGAGAGAAAAGCTTAAGCATAATTTCATGATCATAGAACTTGCTTCCTCACTCTTCGATGCTCAGTTTGAAGATGTCAAAAACTACACCTCTGCAAAGAAAATGTGGGATAAATTGAAGCTGGTACTATTGGATTAGGCTAAAAGCTAATCTCCCAAGAACACTTGCATGCAAACCTGTCACATGGAAGAAGCAAGAAACAGACAGAAGAAGAGAAAGCTATGGCGCCCAAAAAGCCAGAGACATGATATCCATGTTGAAAGAAAGAATTTCTATTATCAACAAAATGAATACAATACAATCTCCTCAATGAAATGCAAAGTGGTGAATCCTTATAAAAGGATACCGAAACCCTAATGGTGAAAATCCTAGAGAATAATAAGTTGCCTAAGTTTAACTTAAGCATAGAGTATAATAGACTAATAATTAAATAAATTAATTATTAGCTATAATGTGACTACTCTAACACCCCCCCTTAAGTGTAACTTAGGGAGAAGCTAAACAACTAAGGACTAAAGGATGCATGAAAGGAACTATGGGTCCTAAAAACTAGGCCTGATCAAGTACCCAAGTACAAGAAATAAACTAGATGAAGGAAACTGAGCCTTCAATCTAGGGAAAGTACCAAAGAGAGGAACAAGAATGAGCAAGAAGCATCTCTGAAGCATGAAGCTGTAAACTCTGTCAGAAGAAACTGCTGGAACCCCAACTGAAGTGCATGACCAAGTAGAGAAGACAAAGTCTAAAGAGCTGATCAATCAAACCAAGGAAGCAATAGAACCAACAGGAGAACCCCCCCATAATGTTGAACAGGGAGAGGTGACAAGAACACTGAAAGGAAATGCCAAAAAACATCTGCAGAAAGAAGAATCAAGAACACCAATAGTGCAATAGAAGGACAAGCATAGGATAAAGGGCCGTGTCACTGACACACAGCATGGGCTAATGTCCTAAAAGGTACACTCACTTGACAAAGGTGGATGAGTACAAAATGACATAACATCATAACCCCCCATGGCACTTTATAACTGAGTGCGAGTACAAAATACACACAAGGTGAACAAGATCCCAGAAATGTAGAAGTAGGCACTTTATCATAGTACTTTTATAAAAAAAAGATGTAACAGAAGAGATACAACAAGCTCAGAAGTCATAAAGAAGAGTGAGCTAGAGGAATAGTAGAAGAGATCCTAGGACCTGTAAAACCCAAGTAATCTGCCAGAGTGCAAAAAATGCCAAAATCAAAGCAGAGATAACCTAGAGAAAAATCTAGAAAAAATACCCCTGCAACTGAATAGTTCACTGAACCAGCTTTCCGACGATATCTGGTTTACCAAAAATGGATTCTGGGTGAGCAAGATAGGGCTCCTAGAAGGCAAAAAAAAATATCAAATTTCAACAGCCAAAAATGCTATTAAAATAGTAGAGCCAAAAATCGTAATCACCATAATTGGAAAGAGCTCAAAAAGAGCTTTTCAACGATATAAAAAAGTCCAAAAAAGGCCTCTGTATGCTCTAGATAGAGTGAAAAAGGTGATAAGGGCTCAAAAATGCTCAAAAACCCAAGTTTTAAGCCCTTGGAGGTAAAAGAATAGGCCCCCTGGGCGCATGGCATACGCAGGTGGCTACATCGAAGCCCACGGTCACCCATATGATCTCCGTAGGGCTAAAATAAGCCTGCAGGGCTTACACACCCGTCGGGCAGTGGTTGAGCGGCGCAGAGGCGGGGCCGGTGGAGTGGTAGGGGCCGGCGGGGCACGCAGGGTTGTGCGCAGGGCGGCGGGGCCGCTGAGGTGGGTGGAGCACCAGGCGGCGGGGCTGCGGAGGGCAGTA
>MU223567.1:4656829-4691132 GCA_018584345.1 Thuja plicata | reverse complement strand
GTGGCGGTGCGCAGGTTGAGCCGTAGTGGTGCGGCGGTGGTGCAATTAAAAAATGCACTGTGCACATGTAAAATGCTTAAAAAATCATTAAAAAAATGATTTTTTTAAATTTTCCTCAAAAAATGTGCCCCTACGGCCCTAGTAAGACAAAAAATTTCTCCCAGACGCTCCGGTGTCCAAATAAGACAAGTTTTATATGGATTATGGGGTTTTTGGGCCTTCCAGACACAACTGTGAGGTTGGTTTTGGTCCAATGTGCTCCAAAAAATAGACACCCCCTAGATCCAATAAAAAACACTGAAAAACCCCTGAGACCCTCTGTGACTAGTACACTTCAATGAAACACAAACATCAAGTAGAAAGCGATCTCTGATACCATGTTGGATTAGGTTGAAAGCTAATCTCCCAGGAACACTTGCATGCAAACCTGTCACATGGAAGAAGCAAGAAACAGACAGAAGAAGAGAAAGCTATGGTGGCCAAAAATCTAGAGACATGATATCCATGTTGAAAGAAAGAATTTCTATTATCAACAAAATGAATACAATTAAATCTCCTCAATGAAATTCAAAGCGGTGAATCCTTATAAAAGGATACCGAAACCCTAAAGGTGAAAACCCTAGAGAATAATAAGCTGCCTATGTTTAACTTAAGCATAGAGTATAATAGACTAATAATTAAATAAATTAATTATTAGCTATAATGTGACTACTCTAACATGTACATAGAGGAGATGCAAATGTACTAAGAGCCAAGGGAAAAATCCTAAGAGGGAGGTTTGATGACCTAATGATGAAAGAAGGAGAAAATATCACTAAGTATAGTTGCAAAATCAAAGAGGTATTCAATGCTATTCAAGGAGTTGGAGGTATACTTGAAGAAGAGACAGTGGTAAGTAAAATTATCAGAACCTTACTATCTGTATATGCTATTAGAGTATCTAATGTACAAGAAATGAGAGCATTTGCAAACAATAGTGCTACTTTAGATAGTCTGATTGGTAGACTGATTTCATTTGAAATGAATAACTTTGATAACAGTGTCTTACCATCTATAGAGTCTGCATTCAAATATTCTTTGAAAATAAGTAAGTCAAGTAAATAGACACACTATGAGGAATTAATAGTGAAAGTGATAATGAGGATCAAGGATATGATGAGATTAAAGCACTAATGGAAAGAAGATTACAGAGAGGCAAACGTAGATACAATGGTAAATTACCACTTGTATATTTTAATTGTAAAGAGATTGGACACTTTGCTATAAGATGTCCTAATCGAAGAAAAGATGACAGAAATAATGACAGAACATATGAAAAAAAATTTGATCAAGGTGATAATAGAGATTACTGAAGCAACCAGAAATATGACAAAAGAGATACCTAAGACTACAAGGACAAAGGAAAAAAGCTTGTTACCTAACTAAGAACAAAGCCGATGATACTGACACCGAATCTAAAGAAGACATTGAGATGGTATTTGTATCCACAAAGGATGATTCAGATGAAGAAGAAGAAAGGTATGTAGAGACTGCACTCATATCTAAGGTTAGTAAGAAATATGTCTGGATTATAGATAGTGGATGCACTCACCACATGACCGGTGATAAAAAAAAGTTTGAAACTTTTGAATACTATAATGGAGGATCAGTAAGAATGGGTAATGACAGATGTTGTCCAATTGAAGGTAAAGAAACCATAATGTTGAATAACCTAATCAAATGTGAAAAATATTACTGGATAAAAAGACTGAATTATAATCTATTGAGTTTTTCACAGCTGAATAACATAGGTCATCGAGTAGAATTTGAGAATAAGAAGGAAAATATCTTCAATGAATCAAGAAGGTTGATCGGAACTGGTGAACAGACAAAAGGTAACCTTTTCTATCTTGATGACATTAACACCACTTGTTTAAAGGATAGAAACAAAGACATATGGTTGTGGCATAAGAGATTGTGTCATGTGCATTTTGACAACATGATAAAGATAAGCAATAAAATAAAAGTTAGAGGCTTACCGAATATGTCAAAGCTCAAGCATATCATGTGCAAGAATTGTCAGAAAGGTAAGATGACAAAGTCTAGTTTCAAGATTAAAGCCCATACATCTAATGCAATTCTATAATTAGTCCATATTGATCTATGTGGACCCATGAGGATAAAGAGTTACTATGGTGATAGGTATTTCATTCTCTTTGTATATGATTATTCTACAATAGTGACAGCTATGTTCTTAAAAGATAAATTAGAAGCATTCAAGATGTTTAAATGGTATAAGGTTATGGTAAAAAAACAAAGTGGTAAGGAATTGAAATGCGTAACATTAAATAGAGGAGGGGAATTTGTTTAAGATGAATTCACTAACTATTGCAATGAGCAGGGAATTAAAAGACAGGTTTCTACACTGAGAACTCAACAACAAAATAGAATTAATGAAAGGAGAAAAAGATCAATTGTTGATTGTTCAAGAACATTGATGATTGAGAAAAGCATCACTGAAACTTTCTGGAGGGAAGTTGTCAGTACTGTTGTCTACACATTGAATAGAGTACAATTGAAGAACGATACAAAGAAGACATCCTATGAGCTTTGGTATGGTTACACACCCAATGTAAGTTACTTTAGAATCTTTGGTAGTCAATGTTATATTTTGAAAGATGAAAGAAATGGAAATCTTGAATCCAAAATTTATGAAGGTATCTCTCTAGGGTATTCCACCAAAAGTAAGGCTTATAAATATCTTAACAAGTCATCTAACAAGATCATTGAATGTGCAAATGTAAGAATAGATGAATTTGCATAGAAGAATGATAAGGAAAGAAGAAAACAACCAGAAGAATACAACAGGTTTGTTTACACTAAAGAACCTGACACTCTACTCGAGCAATATTCTTTTGATCCTGAGCAATAGAACATTACACCCGAGCATCAGGCTGCAATTACCGAAAATCAGGAAAATACTCAAGATGATGTACAGAGCGATGGAAATCAGAATGAAGGTCAAGATGATAATAAGAATGATGGAAAAAGAGCTGAACAAAAACTTGCCAAGTATGTCAGAAGACATCATCTATAGAATAAGATCATAGGAGACAAGAAGGCTGGAATGAGAACAAGAAGTAAGTCACTAAACACTAGATTTTTACTTTGTGATTTTGAGCCTAAATCTTTTTATACTGCACTTGAAAATAAGGAATGGGTCAGTGCCATGAATGAAGAAATAGAACATATTGAGAAGAAGAGTACATGGGCACTAGTTCTGAGACTAGATGACAAGAATGTCATCGGTACCAAATGGATATTCAGAAGCAAGTTGAATGAGAATGGAGAAGTCACAAGAAATAAAGCAAGATTAGTATTCACAGGGTATGCACAAGAAGAAGGTATTGATTATGGTGAAACCTTTGCACCTTTTTCTAGACTAGAAGGAGTAAGGATTCTTAATTCTTATGCTGCATACAAAGGATTCAAGGTATACTAGATCGATGTCAAATCTGTATTCCTAAATAGAATACTGGAACAAGAGGTATACATTAACCAACCAGAAGGGTTTGTTGATCCAGACAAGAGAAACATGGTATGTAGACTACATAAAGCCTTGTATGGATTGAAACAAGCACCTAGAGCCTAGTATCAAATAATTCACTCCTATCTCATAAGTATTGAATTTGTAAGAACAAGTGAAAATAGAATATGTACTTAAAAGAAGATACCGATGGTAATATTCTGATTGCTGAAATATTTTTTGATGATATCAATTTTGAGGGAAATGAAATGTTATGTAAATATTTTGCTAATGAAATGAGCAAAGAGTTTGAAATGTCTCTATTTGGGGAGATCAAATTCTTTCTTGTTCTATAGATTCTTCAACAAGATGCGGGAATATATATCACTCAGTCTAAATACATCAAAGGAGTGTTGAAGATATTCAAGATGAAAGATTCAAAACCAGTTGGAACACATATGGAAACTATATGTAAGCTAACAAAGGAAGATAAGTCAAATGAGGTAAATCAGACCTTGTCTAGATCAATGATTGGAAAACCTATGTATGTTGTTCATACAAGACAAGATATAACACATATTACTGTTGGAATAGTTGAAAGATTATCCGTTAATCCCAAAGAATCACATATGACTACTGTCAAGAGAATTTGGAGATATCTAAAGAACACCAAGGACTATGGATTATGGTATAAAAAGAGAAGGAAAATTTGAGCTTCAATTCTATACAGATGTTGATTGGGCTGACACATAGATGACCAAAATAGCACAACTGGAAGAGCATTTTTCATGGGTGATAGACTTGTCAAATGGATTAGCAAGAAGCAAGGATGCATCTCTAAGTCTACTACAGAAGCAAAATATGTGGCTGCTTCTACAAATTGCTCAAATATTGCATGGATGAAACAGTTGCTAGAAGGTATGAATATGAAGATTCTTGAACTAGTGATTATCTATTATGATAATACCAGTGCAATAAACATATCAAAGAATTTAGTCATGCATGCTAAGACCAAGCATATTGCTATCAAGTATCACTATTTAAGAGAACAAGTGCAAGGAAAAGAGGTGATACTGGAATATGTTCAATCAAAGGAATAATTAGCTGACATATTTACCAAGCCAATACCGAAAGACACATTTGAGTAACTGATACAGAGACTAGGGGTCCAACCCTTGTCTATCGATCAATAAGGTGACTAGGAGACTACATCAACCTACACACAGATAAGAAAATCCTTCACGTTGATGCAAGCATAGATATGGACAATAAAAGATACATTTGTACACAACAAGGTACATATCTACACCAAACACCAGAGTCATTGTATTGCTAATGGATAGGGAAATTTAAGGAGTATATTATAAAAAAGGGATGGAAGATGATATGGAAGAATTGTTTGGCATTATTGTCAAAGGGAGAGATTATCTCATTATCATGTTATCAGGGAGATATTATCTCATTACCGGGAAGAGATTATATCATTATCCATTCATGGAGAGAAGTTCCTAAGAATTCAAAGTGAGAGTTAATCATTATCCAAAGGGAGAGATTACATATGAAATATCCATCAAAGGGAGAGAGTACATACTAAGGGAGAGATTGTTGTCAAAGGAAAAAGAGATGATCAAGTAGAGGAACAGTCAAGGCAGAGCACATATCAGGAACATAATCTAAAGCTGATACATTTATCCAGTAAAAGGATTGAAGATTGAATATGACACTCTGCAAGAAACAAATCTAAGTTATATGAGCTTAACGAGAGCCAGACATTTGCATTAGTTATTGAAAAAAATATTTGGGAGCTATGGATGAAATACACTTGATATATTTCATATTGCATTAGCAATAATATAGTGTGATAATGTAGTTTGTTTCCATCAATGCCAAAGGGAGAGATTGATGAATATAACTGATTGAATGTTTGAAGATGTTAAGTTGATCACCAAAATGAAGAAAGATAATGCAAGACATTAAATTAGTTAATGGATTGTATTGTCATTGATGTCAACTTGATATAATCTGATCGGTTATATACAAAGTGTCAAAAGACTTCAAAGAATCAGAGAGATAAAGAATATGCTATCAGTAATGCATAAAAGACTAGCATCCACTAAGTGACTACAAACACCGATGGTTAGTGGAACCCGACGGACAGAGAAACCTGAGAGAAAAGTCACAGTGATGCCCGAGAAAGAAAACCAACAATAATTACCAATGAAAAGAATCACAAGCATTAATGACAGCAAAAATTATAGTGTTACCCGATGGAGAGATAACCCTGATGGATAGATAACCCTGACAGATAGACAACCCTGGTGGACAGACAACACCGAAAGAGAAGCCCGAGGAGAACTGAAGTGTTGATCGAAGCTATCAAAGAGTTAAAACACTAAAAATAACTAAAGTTTACAAATGAAAAAATACATAGCTAGCAGAGCTAAAGATAGACTTAACTAGTTTTTGACATTATTTTAATCGACAAGTTAAAACCAAAGATAAGTAAAAGATTTAAAGTTGTTTTATCTAGTTGCCATGGAGAAATCTATGAGATAAAACTTAAGTAATACTTTAAAGAAAGATTGGCTAAGATTGTGGATCACACCAAGAACAAGAAAATCAAGAAGTGAGAAACAGTGATAGCATGTCTATAAAGAGACAATCTAATTCATTATGAATTAAGGGGAGTGAATAGAGAAAGAGGATGCTCGAGAGAAACTGATGAAGAACAACTTCATATAGTCCTAATCAATCAAGTTGAGGAAATAGCTAAAAAAATTTGTGGACACCAAACAACACAGAAGCACAACATCACTGAGAAGAAATAAGTGGAGAAAAGGTATTGAAAAGATACATTGGTCATAAAGGTATAATGAGCTTACAATAGATTTGAAAATCTGCAAGTCTAAGTTGTATGTGTGAATAGATCATTTACTATTTCAGTTTAACCATTGATTAAGAAAGTCTCTTAACCGAGCATGAATTAACAATCCTTTCTATATAGAGATACATCCCAAGGAGTATCAAAAAGTTTACTAATGAAGATAGCATGAGATGCCAGATACCATTTGACAAACTACTTTGGGTTTGGTCATAAAAGGTAGCATAGGGATGCTCGATATCGAGTGAAAAAATATTCTATTTAAATCCTGTAACAAGGTCACATCTAATAGTGTGTTTGTAACTTTTAACAAGGTTGGCTCTTCATCAAGCTCACTTCAGAAGAATGAAAATTTTGGGTTACCGGTCCCAAGTGGTGTTACCCTTAACAGGGTTTCCATGTTAAAAATCCATGTTTTAATGTGTTTATGAGTCATTACTTTATTTTTTTTCATTGCACATAACTAATCTGGATTGATTGGTATACACTAAGAAATTTACTATTTTTTGGTAAATGAAAGTCTACTAATCGGTAAATAGTAAGAATAAGGTTTAAACAGTGAACTTCGAGCAATAGTTATTTGATAAGTTTATTTGAAGGCATTCATCTTGTAGGACTAGACATAACTAGTGGCATAATATTGTGGTACTAATCTTTTGGGTTGATTTATTGGAATATTTTTGAGGCCACTGATTCACTCCCCCCCCCCTCTCAATTATTCTAACACGGGTATTTTTGTTATCCAAGAGGATTCCTTATGTAGCCATGAAGAGCTCAATTCCCTCTATGGAATCTTCATATTCTACCTTTCAAGAGGTTTGTGGAGCCTCTTCTTCATCCAACTCAGTGGAATGAGAAAGATTTACACCATTTTTTGTGTAGATTTTAAAACTATTTTTGCCATGAATAAAAAGGGAGGTGAGACAAAGATGGCAGAGAATGCTATCATGAGGATGGTAAATTCTTGGAATATTAGGGACACATCTTTAGAGAAAAGGTTGAGACTGAAGCTCTAGATATTAATTTGACTATTTGACTAGAGGGATGGCTATATTTTTTCCCTCTGTATTCCCCCTACTCAACTTCTTTCTATAATTTTCCTTTTTGTAATGAAATTACATGCAACACCTAACAAAATAAGTCATGTGATAAAAATATAATCTACTACAACTGAAAAGTTTTTTTAACCCAAAGATAATAAATGGAATCATTAATGAAATCCAGTTATATTACACATAAGATTTGATTTGACTAGATCAATGATTTTTTTGGTGACTAGAACCATTTGTTGAACAATCAAAAACCACCAAAGAACTTACCACCTGCATTCCAGCATCAAACAAGTATTGAGTGAAACCTCGCATTATATTTTACTTGGTTATTCCTGTTGGGCGACACTTAACGTGCAAGAAAACTTTGGACAATAGCATTTTTAATCCCTACTGCAAGTGTCTAGGTGTTAATCCATTTCAATGATTTTCTAGTGACCATAATTATTAGACAACTGAAAACCAGAGAACTAATTATATCTTGTATGCATAGTGTCATAGAGGTATTGAGTGAAACCTCACATAATTTATAGTCTATTGACTAAAAATAATGTGGAAATAAGTAGGGGTGTGTGTGAGTTAGACTAGATATGCAATAAGCTCACTAAGAATATGAGAATATGCATGAAATTCACAAAAAATATGAATTGACATGAATAATAAAATATGAGTTTTAAATATGTAACTATAACTTTATATATAGCACATATCATATCATTATGAATATACATGTGAATGTAAGGGAAAGAATCACTAGCAACATACATAAATATATTGGAATGTGTTAAAATATAATTACAAAGTAAACATTGAAATTTGCCACAAGTATATGCACTATGCCACAACTAGCGAGCATCTGTCAAACTTTTGAATTATTTTAAATTTATATTTATAGAAAAAGTATCACATCACATAAAAACTAGTATTTTTTCCATTTGAATTATTTAATCATATTGCAAATATTATCATATCAATAAAATTATTTCAATCAACTAAGAAAACATTGTGACATTTTGAATTTGAATTATTTAATCATATTGCAAATATTATCATATCAATAAAATTATTTGAATCAACTAAAAAAACATTTTGACATTTTGAGAGGGTTGAACTTGACTTTAATGACCTTTTGGACATGCTTAAGTGATACAAAATTAATTTTGTTCAATTGATCAAGTTTATATAGCAAAGGAACTTGACATGCTACTTGGAAGAAAACTATAAATTTTTAAAATTTGATTTAGTGATACATGCTATTTTATGAATGTGTAAATTCTAAAGTTGCTAAAGAAGAAACATATTGATAGCATGTATATCTAGCTAACAATATGGTCCTTCCAAGCATTACAATAATCGAGTGGAGAATATATTCTTATCCATTAAACCATTAATTCCAAAGTAAATTAAATATAATAGGGAAATAAAGACACTTCTATAATATTTTTTTCAAAGAAAAAAAAAACACGAGCACTAAAATTAAAACAAATATAAAAGAGTATGCTAAGAGATTAGTGCACAAGTATAGTTAGAGTTAGAGAATAAGATAATTATGATGACATTAAGTTTTTCCATTGGTATACTTAAAGGGAAAGAATGATAAAGGTCATTGGTATAAGCATAATCGGCAGATAGTAAGCATAACCAGTGAACAGTAAGCATACTCGATAGGACAAAATGTCTAAACGTGAAAATGTTAAGTATAGAAATTATCGACAGCAAGCATAACCAATGGTACAGTTTTGAGAACATCATCGACAGAGAAGAAAAGTCATACCCAATGAATAGTTCAAGTAAGGAACACCGATGGAGAAGAAAACTGACAGACTGACAGAGCAGCCTGACCATCAGAACCGACAGCCAATTAAAGAACACACAAAAAGTGGATCTGATTTTACACGTCAGATAAAGCAATGTAATTTTATTTATAGAGTTTTTATTTGTTTTAAATATTAACTTGAGGGCCAAGCAAGCATATTGTAAATATTTTAAAGCATCCTAACGGATCTAAAACATATCTAACTAAAGATCAAGGTCAAGTTGTAAACCTTGGATCTAGAGTTAATCTGAAAAGCGTGTATCAAGAATAGAGCTAGAAACTAGTATAAATAGATGTTCCATCATTTGTAATAAGAGATACTTGTAATCATTTGAATATGATAGTAGCTATGGAGAGCATCTAAGCAGAAGAAGATAATTCATGCAAAGTTTAGAAATAGATCACAACAGTTATCAAGAACACAAGAAGGCTACCAACGAGCAGAGACAAGGTATTACTCAATCATTCAAGGTGATTACATACATATATTGTAAGCTATACAGGATCTGTTATCAACAATTAGAGATTGCATTCACTATCAGATCAACATTTATATTGTAGTTGCATTCTAAGAAGTGCATCACAACATAAATCCTTTTGTAGAAGGTGGACTTAATAGTTATTTGATAAATCTCTTAACAGAGCTCACACCTAACGGTGTTGCTAAAGCTTCAAACAAAGTAGATCCTAACAAGTATCCACTCTAATACTCCTAACAGGGTAGATCATTAGAAGTGATCAATTGTAAGCCTTTACCGACTCCCTTCTTATCTGCAGATAGTGAAGTTTTGTGGGTAGACATCCCCACTGCAGTTTTTACTTCCTAACAGGAGTTTTCTGTGATATCATATCATGTGTTATGTGTTATTTGTTTTCATGAATGTTTCTTGAATATTTATACATGTAAAGAACTTATATTATGATTGCACATACATTATCAAAGATGAATAGATAGATAGGTATATACAAATTTGATGACACAAAGGTTAATGGGCCAATCACATAAAAAGTTTTAGAGGTATTGATTCACCCCTCCCCTCTCAGTACATCATTCCAATAATTCCAACAATTGGTATCAGAGCCAAGTCTCTTTCTTGAAAATCTTAAAGACTTAAGAGAAAAGATCCACATGATGGAAAAGTACAGACTAGACAAGACTATTGAGAATGAGCAATTGCAAATTCAGATTTACTATGAGCAGTATAAAGAGGCGATAGTAAGCATGAAAAAAGTTGCTTGATGAAAGAAAGATAATGGAAACTAGGCTTAATGTAAAAGATTATCAAGAAGAGGAGATCCCAGATTACTTCAACAATGTTGAATCATCAACAAGAAAAGCTTTAGACACATCAGTAGAAGAGATCACAAGTCTACAAGAAGTCAATCTACATCTGACAGAACAAATCAAAATGCTACAAATTGGTCAAGAAACATAGATGGTAAAAATGATTGATATCATGAATGATTCAAGAAAAGCTGAATCAGAGAGAACATTGGCTATTGATGAGAGGAGGAAAATAACAGAAAAGATACAAGAAAAAGAATCAGAGACTCAAAGACTTACTGAGCATAACCATGAGATTACGAGCCAGATTATTCTTATGAGTCAAGAAGAAAATAGATTAAATATTAAACTCATTGAAAGAATACAGATCATTGGTGAGCTAAGGTAAGAAAATGAGAAACTAAAGCATGAATTTAGAATTTAGAATCAGCACAATGAATTGATCAAGAAAGCTGAAGATAGCAACAAAAGAATGGATGATTTCCTTGACGATAAAAGAAGAGTCAACAACTACAAAGGAATAGGTTACACCAACAATGGAGAGTCATGTAATCAATCAAATCAAAAGAATTTATATGGAACTCCAAGGACCAAGAAGCTGTCATGCAATCACTGTGGAAAATCAGGCCACACCTCAAACGTTTGCAGAAACAAAATGAAAGGTATTCCTCAATCACATTCTACTTTCATTGGTAATTGTTATAAATGTCACAAGCAAGGACACAAGACATATGAATGCAGATCCAAGGTGACAAATACAAAGAAGGAAACCTATATGGAAAAGTACTGTTCTACTTGCAAAATGAATGGGCATACATATCAAGAATGCTGGAAAAAGAATAAGAAGGCATGGACACCAAAAGAACCTGATAATGTCTACAAACCAACAAGAAAAGGTAACTCATATGTTTGGGACTATAACACATGGGTAAATTGCATAGCATGTGGAAGGTATGATCATATATCTCCTAACTATATGAGAAAATGGACTAGAAGACCAAGAGGATGGTTCAATCCTGGAATGGCATGTTTACATTGTCATAAGGTTGGACATGTGATAAAAGATTGCAAAGATAGACTGACAGAAACAAGTACTTATCCCAATGGAAATACCATTAATGACATCAAGAAGATGAGAAACAAGATGCGGGTAAAAGCCACAAACACTAAAGGTGTTGGGACAAGAAATGCAAATGATGACGCCCCATCTAATGGATCTGGTGGCATCACCATTTCCAACTAAATTGCACAAGTAAGTATGGAACTGCATTATGAAAAGTTATATTATGCATCGGTTCCATTTACATATTGATCATATAGACAAATCAGTATTATTAAATATGCACTATATTGTCACTTTTAAATGTTATTGAAAAAAAACCATTGGTTATTGGGTACATATATGCATTGGTGAAAACACACAGAAAAAGTTAACACTTCTTACCAGAATGTATCAGTCATTACACAAAAGCCAAGTGGCTAAGTGTAAATTGACGGACAATCATCGGTGAAGTCATCAAAGCTGCTGGCAACCCTGACACTTTACGCCTACACTGAATATGTTATTTATGCCTCAACCGATGATTTTAGTCTTTGTATACTGATGAGTTGGTGAGCATTAATGACAACTTAGGGCACAAAAGTTATAAAAGACCGACGGTTGAACTCATTTTGCACCCGCGATTTTTGAGAAACCAAGAGAGCCCAGTAGAGTGATTAAAGAGAAAAATTGAAGAGCATCTCCAACAAGATTATAACACCACTCAGAGGATTCACAAGCAATCACAGAGATTCAGTAAGTACCTGCATTCACCGATGACACTGTTTAATTTATAAAAAACCCTAAATTTCTGAAACATGATGGCATCTACTTCAAGAGTTGAAAAGTTGAAGGAAGATAAGAAGAAAATGATCAAGCTTATCAGTAGAGGCACTTGTGTTGAACAAAAATACAAGCTGCACCCAGAAATCGCATCACAACCTGATGATTCCATAGCATTCTCCAGAATCCCACCTAGGGTTTTACTAGTAGAATACGTAAGGTCCTATATACATTGTAAGATCTCAGAATTGGGATATTTAGACCTAGATAATGCCTACAGGGAACTATGTGATGAAGATGGAAACCTAAAAGAAGAGCACAAGCATCTGGAAGTGAAAGGACTCACGAATGCATTACACTTTCGTAGAGTTTTCAAAATAGAATGGATAAAGATAGTTCTCAGCAGAATGCATAACTAGACTTTATGGCTTAATAAGCCAAAATGAATAAAAAAGGATGTTATTCATGCGGTTACTAGATATCCTACAACCGAAAAACCACAAGCTCACAAGCACCCATCTCTGAAGGAAGTAGAAAAGCTAACTGGTGCAAAATCAGACAAAAGAGCTCTGAAGGTCAACACTATCACCGACACAGAACTCATGTTTGGTGCATGTGTGGTAGGGTACAAAATCTTCTAGGAAAGCAGAATGAATAGCATATCAAGCACTGCTATGAGCACAACATTCAAAATAATCAAACAAGGGAAGAAGATGGATCTTGTAGAGATCCTATTGAATCAACTTGAGGAGAACATGAACACCATAAGATCTTCAAGAACAAACACTTGTAAGTTTGGTTCCCTCATTATGTGCATATTCTTTTACTTTGAAGAATGCTTTCCTTCCATAGGCAAAGTAGTATGGGATACAAGCATACCTGTAACCATACAGATATGTGAGCATATAGAGTCACTAGGAATAGACTTTGATGATATAATGAATGAGTCTTTCAAAAGCATTAAGGAAATGTTGCAAGTTAGAACAAGGATCCTTGAAAGTTTGATAGAAGAACACAAAGAGGACATACGTTTTATGGTAGATACTGATTTCACGTATATCCAAGTAGTAGTACCTAGGAAGTCATGGCTTTCACATTTAGAGTATGAGATCAAATCAGGACAAGCCAATGAGTGCATCAAGGCACTATTGAATGAACCAATTGACAATAAACAAGAAAGATTTGGAACCTATGAGGAAGCCAAACAAAAGATCAAAACAAATCTTGTTGTCAAGAAGATTGTAAACAAGAAGGACAAGATGGTTAAAAACTTAACCAAGAAATTTGTAGTTACAGAAGAAAGTGAAGACGAAACAGAGGGTAAGGAGGAACAAACTGAAGGATAGTCACCTATCAGTGAAGAAGAGGAAAAGAATGACTCAGAGGGAACATAGTTAGATTCTCCACCTCCTCCTACACCCAAAAGAGAAAGAACAACAACCACTTCAAGAACAAGAAGCCAGACTGCAAAAGACTCAACTCCTTCACAATTATAGAAAGGAAGAGTGAGGATATACAAGAGAAAACCAGCTCCTCCAAAAGCAAGACAGACCAAAAGGAGGAAGATGACTTGAACTCAAGAAGATCTAGAAGACTCAGCTATGGATGATTGTGATGTAGAGATACAAAAGGAAAAATAACCTTTGGTGCCTACAACAATTGATAAAATATGTAAGAATATTTCATAATCACGGTCTATTTCTAATCCTAACATTAGGAAATGGTTAGAATTCAATACAGAGGATCAAAATAAGATTGAAGATGCAATAATTGCAAAAATGTGCAAACATCATTATGTTCCATTGGAATTCTTAGAATATGACGTTCCCAAGAACTATCAAAGGGATTGTCAACCAGATAGACTTTTGCACTACATCAGGAAAAGGAAATAAGAGAAAGAATACTTGTAACTCTGATACCTCCTAATAAAAATAAGGAAGAAATTACTGAGATGATGAAGAAGTATGAAAAAGAATTCTCACCAAAAATGAGAGCATATGAATTTCTCAAGGGGAAGATAATTGATCTTGATCAAAATAGCATTAATAAGTGGTGCAAGATACGGGCAATAAGCCCACTAAGGAAGCTAGCCCAGAGAAGGAACAAATCATCATTAAAGATATACAAGATGACTCATTTGTGGAATTGGATACAGAAGAGAGTGATCCAGTAGGCCCCAAACATACTGACATTGTAGATGAAGTATGGCCAGACACTACTCTTGACAACACTCAAAGTGAGGAAAGTCAAAATCCACCAAGTCCAATTCATATGGACTTGAGCGGAGAAGAAGTTACCAAAGAATATTTGACAATAAAAGGTAACATAACTGATGATATCAATGATGAATCATGGTTAGATAACATTGTCATTGATATTATAGGAAAAGACCCTGCAGAAGAAGTGCAAAAAGATGAAGATAACAATGTTGCACAGGGAAATACCGACGGATAGGATTCAACTATTAACACTGCAGAAGTCACTACACTGACAAACATGAATATATGAATCGATGCTATTGATATTGAATCAAGTTAGGAGAAATCATCTAAGAAAGATGATGATATACCCAAAGACATGGGTAATGATGAAAATAAAGATGCATCAAATATTCAAAAGGATACATATACATAAATGAAAGATGCAACCGACACTCAGCAAGAAGTGTCTACTGAAAAAGACAAAGGAGTGGATAACAAAATAGATGAAACATTGAGAAAGGATGAAGAGAAAGAAAAGAGTGAAAAAGTTAAACAGGATGAAAGCATGAAATAAAAAGAAGATAAATCTCTTGATACACCCAAGGAAAATGAGGAGACATCTTCACAAAACCAACCAGTGGACTCAGAACAGAAACAACAAGATGCTTCATCTTCTCGGTCCTCACCCACCAAATCAATCCAATCTCAAGGTTTAGAAATGGTAGTACACCAATCTGCCACCCAGCTAAAGAAGAAAAAGAAAAAGACATTGAATAAAGATATCTTGGTTGTCACACTTGATGAGGTAATAGAAATACCCAAGTGGGATGTATCTACTTTAGATACTGAAACACTTCAAAAGTTTGGAGTAATGTGTTAGAGAAAGGCAATACAAGAGAAAATGAAAAAGGCACATAGGGAAGCCCAAGCACTTGAATAGGCAAGGGATATTCTACAACAAATTATTCCAGATGTCAAAATTGATGATAACACATCAGTCATGGAACAAATAGCAGTTCTTACCGACACCATCACAAATCAGAATGTAGATGCAAAGAAGGAAATGGAAGAACAGGCAGAGATGAAGTATCAACACAAACAAATTGAGAAGATCAGCCAAGAAGTGGCAGAAAACAAGGTAAAGCTTTCTGAAATAGAAAGTGAATTAGAACCTATGATTGCTAAAGTTGTTGCCTTAGTTTAGAAATTATGCACATTAGAAAATTTCACTAAAGAAAATAGTGAAAAGTTGTCACAATTAGATTCAGATCTAACAGCTAGTGCACTAAGTTTAACCTCTGACAAAAACACTATAAAGCTGCGTCATGAAAATATTATAGAGGTAAATATATTGAGACAAGAAATATGGGATGCAGAGACTCAATTTAGGAATGAGGTTACAGAGCTTCAAGCTCACATTTTTCCAAACCTCACCACTCTGCAACAACATATTACAGATGCAAGAACTCTAATCACGACCCCAAAAATGTCTGTGGTAGATAGCATATATGACATGCATGTGAGGATATTACTTGAGCATCTGGCTCTTGAGAATTTAAAGGAGAAATGGGAGAAAATGATGGAGGAAATCAAAGCCTCACGCTCTCACATTTTTGAAAATATGTAAGTACATTTTCCCTCATTATCAACAAAGGAGGAATGTATACATATGTACAAAATACTATATGAGGATATGTATAATCTATGTACAGTAAAAATAGATATGTACATAGACTTACACTTACCGGCATATGCATAGGGGGAGTCATTTCATGACTAAGGAAGAAGTATACATAGGTGTACATACTAATGTATGTTGCACATATCAATTTTTGATACTAATGTCAAAGGGGGAGATTGATGACATTAAGTTTTTCCATTAGTATACTTAAAGGGAAAAACATGATAAAGGTCATTAGTATAAGCATAACCGGCTGACAGTAAGCATAACCGACGAAGAAAAAGCATACCTGATAGGACAAAATATATAAACATGAAAATGTTAAGTATAGAAATTACCGACGACAAGCATAACTAACAATACAGTTTTGAGAACTTCGCCAATAGAGCAGAAAAGGCATACCTGGTGAATAGTTCAAGTAAGGAACACCGACGGAGAAGAAAACCGACAAACTGATAGAGCAACCTGATAATCAGAACCAATAGTCAGTTAAAGAACCCTCAAAAAGGGGATCTGATTTTACACATCAGATAAAGCAATGTAATTATATTTATAGAGTTTTTATTTGTTTTAAATCTTAACTTGAGGGTCAAGCAAGCATATTGGAAATGTTTTAAAGCATCCCAACGTATCTAAAACATATCTAACTAAAAATCAAGGTCAAGTTGTAAACCTTGGATCTAGAGTTAATTTGAAAAGCGTGAATAAAAAATAGAGCTAGAAACTAGTATAAATAGATGTTCCATCATTTATAATAAGAGAGACTTGTAATCATTTGAATATGATAGTAGCTATGGAGAGCATCTAAGTAGAAGAAGAGAATTCATGCAAAGTTCACAAACAGATCACAACAATTATCAAGAACAAAGGAAGGCTACCGACGAGCAGAGACAAGGTATTACTCAATCACTCAAGGTGATTACATACATACATTGTAAGCTATACAGGATCTATTATCAGCAATTAGAGATTGCATTAACTATCAGATCAAAATTTATATTGTAGTTGCATTCTAACAAGTGCATCACAACATAAATCCTTTTGTAGAAGTTGGACTTAATAGTTCTTTGATAAATCTCTTAATAGAGTGCACACCTAATGGTGTTGCTAAAGCTTCAAATGAAGTAGATCCTAACAGGTCTCCACTCTAATACTCCTAAAAGGGTAGATCATCATAAGTGATCAATTGTAAGCCTTTACCGGTTCCCTTCTTATCTGCAAATAGTGAATTTTTGTGGGTAGACATCCCCACCGCAGTTTTTACTTCCTAATAGGAGTTTTCTGTGATATCATATCATGTGTTATGTGTTATTTTTTTTCATGAATGTTTCTTGAATGTTTATACATGTAAAGAACTTATATTATGATTGCACATACATAAGCAAAGATGAACAGATAGATAGGTATATACAAATCTGATGACACAAAGGTTAATGGGCCAATCACATAAAAAAATTATAGATACTGATTCACCCCTCCCCTCTTAGTACATCATTCCAATAATTCCAACAAATTATACAAAATGATGAGTTGCATCGATGGAGAACCTTGAACCTTATTTTCATATGGTCTTCATGTTGGAAGATCAAAGATTATTAATTTCTAAAATTTTTCTAGATTATCACATCTAAGTAATCAATCTACTTCTTTTTTTAATGTTAGGAAAGGGTTTGTTATTCACCTTACATAATTTAGTAACCTAAACATTTATAAAATTTATTCTATGCCTAGTGGTCTAGGGATTGATATATCACATAGGTTAGAGAATTTAATTACCAACTATTGTGTGTTATATATTATTTAAATATCTAAATATATATGTAACAAATAATTATACCTTAATAGTTATAATTATATTATAATTACATAAATTAAAATAATGAAAAATGATATAAATAAATAAAATTATTTATATTATATTCATGTTTTATTAGCCGATAGGCTATATTGCGTGAGCTTTCACGAATACCTGTCTGACACTTGAAACTGGTTAGTTGGGATGATATAGTGGTTTAAGCTTTAGGCGATGGTTTGATATATTTTTTCTTTTTTTTTCAGAATGACACGTCAGGCAGGTTTATGAACTTTAATTATTATTAAATTTAAACGTGTCACTTCAAATTTGTCTGACGTTGGATACCATCTGAAAAGGTATTTTTTGGTTTCACAGAATCAAATCAAATCAAATTTGAAATCAAATCGTATTTGGCTGTTAGATATGACATCAAATTGTATCTGAATGTCAATTTGATTTAACTTCTGTCAAATTGTATTTGGATGTAGAATCATCTGTAGTTGTAACATTTAACAATAAATTGTTCATCTTGTGGCCATCTTCCTCTTAAAAAGTACAGAATCCTCATTAAGCTGGACGGTAACACCCTCTGTAATTGCACAAGAACTCACCACAAGCTGGAATAAAATTTGCAGTGCCTTTATTCATTCCAACGACTCTTAAAAGGTATTTGATGATTGTGTAGGGTAAATTTAGATTTCTTGAATTGTGTATGAGGGAGAAGTTTGGTCACAACAGGCGAGTCAAGAAGCCCATAGAGCTCCATGGAAGTGATGCCAATCAAGGTTTGAAAGCCTAAAATTTATATATCTCATTTTCATTTATTGGCCTGAGAAACAAATTGATCATTTGTTGTCTTAGATTTACTGTAAATATGTTTACCATTTTCATTTTTTCCAATTTTTGGAGACCCCCATCTGGCGAGAAACTAGATCAGAGATTGATGGTCTTTCATATTGTTTTTGAGATCTTGAATTTTGTTTCTGCAATTATTGAGAATCTTGTCTATACAAAACAACAGGTTGTTGTGCATAAAACCACTCACTTGTTCTTTATGCAATTTATATGTATAAATCTAGTTTGAGTTAATCCTGGTTATCGACGTCAATTTTTTTTTCCACTTCTCTGCTCAACAATTCTTTATCACTCCCACTTTTAAAGGCTTGGTCAATAATTGTGTGGGCACTGCTCTTGCTCTAGTTAAGGTTTTGTCTATACTTTTTCGGCATTTCCCTTCCTCCTCTTGCTTTGAAATATTTTAGAGAATTTTTTATAATGTTGAACATTTGCTGGAGGACTATAGTAGTGATGGGAGTTCTTTTTGGGTTTTTTTGTGTTGCAAACACAAGAAATCTCAAACCAATTTTATGGTTTGATACAACATATGGTGTCTTCTCTGGATATGCTTCTGGATATGTTAATGCCTATAAAATTATTTTGAGTTGCGTCTTTCTATTGAGTAACTCCCTATGCTCTTAGACTTTGTTTTTCGATCCATTTTTTTTTCTTTTTTGTCTTGACAAGTGTTCCCTATTTGCAACATTGTAATGTACTCCAAAAAGTTACTTAAAATAGAAGGCATCACAAGATACTCTCAAAATTATATCAATAGAAAGACCTAATTCATTCGAGAAGTTTCATTATGTAGCCTTTTACATTCCAAACTAGTTATTCATATTCATATTGTTTATGTTTCAACCTTAGTTTCATGCATATTTAATACTTTTGCTACTTAATATCTTTCGTAATCAAGTTGTGTATGTGTTTTTTAAACAACTTACATATATAACAATGGATTATCTCTATAAATATATAACAACGAACATCTATTCTGTTGAGTCCTATTTTATTTTGGTAAAGGAAAACTATATAATGTGCATAAATCTAGACAGTTATACACGGTGGCATATCAACCCTTTCCCTTCCCTTACTACGTAAAATATCAACCTCTTTTGATGAATTCAAAACCATTATAATTGGGAAACCTTGCCCAAGATTGATGGCCTGATCTTTCAAATTCAGGCTACTCATTTGTACAGACGCAATCAAGACTTCACTCATCTCAAAATTTTAATATCAATAGTCATGTTCATGAACTTTAATTATTATTAAATTTAAAGAAGTAATCTCGTATTGATGTTAACTGCTATGCGTACAGTCAAATTTTTTCTTGGAATTAGGGTCTCTGTCATGAGAAATACTTATAAATTCAATTTTATGACTTATATTTTATTGTCAAAATGTCGACTTAGAAAACTGGGTCACATGGAGTACTATGTGTAGTATTTGAAATTCATCTGTGAGTTGTTAAAGAGTGAACCTGGAATTAATTTATTAAACTGACTACAACTTATATAAATTAGCGAATATACTCACACACATTATACATAAATAAGTGAACACATATACAAATATATAAATCAACAAACACACATACAAATATATAAATCAGCAAACACACACAAATATATAAATCACCGAACACACACACAGATATTAAAATTAATTGAGAAACAAATTGATCATCTGTTGTCTTAGTTTACTATAAATATGTTTACCATTTTCTTTTCTTTTTTCCAATTTGTGGAGACCCCCATCTGGCGAGAAATTAGATCATAGATTGATGGTCTTTTGTATTGTTTTTTGGATCTTGAATTTTGTTTCTGCAATTTTTGAGAATCTTGCATATACAAAAGCTACACAAAAAAGAATAGCAAGAACTATATGAAGATTTCCATTAAGAATCATACATATCCATACACAATTATCAAGAAAAGGACTATCAATTTAATGAGACCGTGTACACAATACCCTTTTACCATTTGCAACACATATTTCCCTTGACACGCTGCATATATTGTTGCTTATAAAAGATCACTAACTTGATGTTTTGACCTGTCGGAATCAAATCAAAAGCTGCACAAAAAAAAATAGCGACAACAATATGAAGTGTTCTATAAATAATCATACATATAGTTTCTTTATATGTAAATGCTTCAAAGTTTATGGTTTCACAAATGTTACTAGCAAAGACTTGCATCATCAATTATTACAAAAAATTACAAGCAAAGACGTAAATGATCAATATTATGGAATACAAAAGTGTATCATGTATCAAGTATTTTGAATGTAAATGCTTTGAATATTATGTTTTCAAATGTGCTATCAATTACTTACAGCTGTTCTCCTATAGGTGCAAGTGCTAGTTATAGATAAACTAAATTTCAATATTGTTTGCAAAATTTCTTCCCAATTTTAAGGATCGACTAACAAATCTAAAAAGCTTTACATCCAAGCTAGAATTGGAAATGCACAGTAAAAGCTGAAAAGAGAATAGGAGATGGTCGCTACAGTAGTTCAGAAAAATATTCTGGGCGCTGTTGTTTTATTTTAAGCCAGTAAGAAAATTGAACAGAGATAAACTTCATTCGGCGACCAACTTTGTGTAAGAGGTCATTGTGAATGATTATTAATTTAGAAAGGAATAGTAGATGGATGAGGATTTAATGAAAGACTGCAGCCATGGGATGGAAGAGAAGGAATCCGTAGGGCTTTTCCATTTACTCCCAAAAATCGATTTTATCCATACTGATTGCCAGAGAGCTTAAAATCATAGCCCTCCACGTTTATCTTGGAATAGTTCTGTGAGTGTGTCATTCCACACCAGTGGACCAACGCTCACTTCAAACCTTGCATCCTTGTGAGGGCTTAAAAATTGCGCTTTCAAGAATTCAAGAATGATTCTAGTTTTGAACAAGCATGTGCAATTAGTTCTTATATAATTTTACTAAGATATTCATTAATAATATATAGTCGAGTTTTGAAATATGTGTAAATGTAATTTTGAACAAGTATGCCAAATTTGTCAATGTAACTTTACTAAGACATTTCATTAAAATGTTAGTTTGTAATGACGTGGAAATTAATATGGGTATGTGAATTAAATCATATATGCAAATGTTATTTTGTAATGAAGTTGAAATTCTTTACTTTCATTACATCTTGCTTGCCATTCTAGGCATCACAAGATACGGTGACTACTCGGAGTGACATTCAAGGCCATGCCACTTGTGTTTTATCTCTCTTCCTTACTTTAGATTCAGTTTTTGTAGATTTGCAAGAATACATATTTACCAACACTCATCTCTCTAACTTATACACATATCGTGCCATTTTCTTTCATAAGGAAATTAGGGAGAGGAGGTATTTGCCATCATAGCTACTCTAGTACACATGCATCTGGTAAAGATAGTTTAAATAACGCGGATGATTTGTTGATAAAATGACACAATAGAGATGTCATCCCTTGGAATGTAAAGAATGGATGAATTGCATGAAATAGATTTGTAGGTAAGGCATCCTTTTTATTCATTCTTCCTCTTCTCATTTGGTGATGTATACAAAGAATATATGTTTGGTCCTAGATAAGGATGTTGATGTGTCATTGTAATACCCACCCTATCTTCATGTTTGTGTTTGGTTCATTATTGTGCCTGACCTTACACGTCGTCTTAGTCATGTGTGTATGTACTTTCCCATTTGATGGCTAATCAATTAGATTATAATAATTGTTATTCAATTGCTTTTTCTTGATAACAATAGTAACAATAAACTAATTTAATTTAATTTAATTCTTAAATTATCATTATATTTAACAATATTCTAATATAATTGATTAATAAATTAGTTTAGCATCATTCTTTCTATAATTATAAATTGTGATTATTAAATTTATATTAAAGATTGAATATAAGATAATCCTATTAATAAATAATATCAATGATTAACTTAACATAAATGAGGACTGTAAGACAACATTATCATAGAGGGAACATTTGCGCTCTGCAACTTTCCCGCTCAAAGCTCAAAATTCAAACTGTAGGCTCCCATGCCTGCTTCCCGTGGGGGCGAGACTGCCCCCCGTGCTGACCCACCTTCTGGCACTGAAGGACCCCAGATTCCCTCTGTCGCGATCCTAGCGCTTGAGTCAACGGAGGAATCTCAAAAAGCGTCCTCATCGACTGATTCCCAGTTGTCTCCTAAACCTAACTGGAAAGGAGCCCTTGTTGGAGAAGCGCAACAATCTTTGGTGGATTTTGTTCAGACTAAGGAAGGCACTAAACTATCGCTCCCAGACTCAGTGGTGAATTGCATGATGGCTGACTTTCAGCTAGCCCTGGTTGGTCGATTCTTCAACTTTCGACCTACCATAGAAATGGTTAGGAAATGGGTGTCTAACTAGTGGAAGATCAAGGGTTCTTTCCTGGTTTCTGCTATGCCAGGAGGACTCTTGCTGTTTAAGTTTACCACTCTTGAGGACCTGTCTAGTGTGCTATCGGGCTCATGGGTTTATGGGAAGCACTTCCTGGCCCTTGCGAAATGGAAACCTAGATTCAATCCGGTGATGGATCTAACTAGAATGGCTCTGGTTTGGGTCTGTCTCCCTGGCCTCCCACTTGAATATTGGGATGAGAAAGTCTTTCGATGGATAGGTGACTCCTTTGGTTCTTTCATCATAGTGGACTAGGTGACCTGCTCAAAATTCAGGTTGGTGTTTGCTAGATTCTGTGTGAATGTCTCTATAAATAAAATCCTACCCAAATTTGTTATTTTGAAATCTAAACTGGGTAAATTGACCCAAGTGTTGGTGTATGAAAATGCTACCCTTTTCTACCAGAACTGCGAGAGCAGAGGCCACACTATTGATACTTGCAAGTACCCCAAGTTAGGAGAAAAATAAGAGAACAAGGACAAAGGAATAGCTGAGGTTCCTCCCTCCTTAGGTGAAGAGGAAAAGATGGAGTTGAGGCCACCCCCGGTGGCTACCAAAGCAGACTCAGATGATTTGGCACCTGAGGAATGTGAGATCATCCCCCTCCGAGAGTTAGATATGGGGTGCTCTGCTCCTAATCTATCTACAAAGGAACCTGGTCCCCAACCTTTGGCGGCACCGGTAACATCCCCCATGACACCCCCCCTGAGGTGAGGAGGACTAATCCCACTAAGGAGGAACAACCTACCATTGTGATTGCTCTCTAGTTACAAGTCCCAAACCTGGCTACTAAACCCCCCAATGGTTGTGAAGAAGAACCCCTCCAGCTCCCTAGGTGGTTCGGAGGATGAGGATGGGGAATGGAAAACACAGAAAAAGAAAAACAATTCCAAAAAGGCTGATGTAGGTATGGAAACACCTAGAGGAAGGCCTTCAGAATGGGCAAGGAGATCGAGAGGGTCCACAAGGGATGTTGCAGTAGGTATGCAGCAAACCATGGAATCTAGTTTTAAAAATAAAAGATGAATTGTCTCTCTTGGAATGTGAGGAGTTTGAACAGCTCCCTGAAACAAAATGATGTCAAACACTACATCTTTGATCTCAAGCTGGATGTCCTACTCTTACAAGAGGTTAAGGTGTCTACTAGTAATTTCACTACCCTGGTGCCTTATCTTTGGCTTGGGGCTACTTTCCTTTACTTAGAAGCTACGGGTGCATCTGGTGGTATTGCTACACTCTGGAACCCTAACAGAATAACAGGTCAGTTGGTTGCTTCCTCCCCTAACTTCCTTGCTGTCACCTTCAGGAAGAATGGAACTAAATGGACCACCTTCAATATCTATGCACCTAACACCAGGTATGGTATAGCTTCCCTGTGGGTTGATCTTGGCCATTGGCTGAATCAGGACAATTCTGTGAACTTCCTTCTGGTAGGGGACTTCAACACCCCCCTTTATCCTTTAGAAAAGTGTGGTGGCCTTATGGATTACTCAAATAGCATGGGGGAGCTGGCTGATTTTATATCTTCCACTGGTCTTTTGGACATCACTCTGAAGGGAAACCCCTTCTCTTGGTCCAATAATAGGAAGGCTGCCCACCTAATCTAGGTGAGGCTTGATCAGGTCCTGGCCACCTCTTCATGAAACTTTTGCCTGAATTCTTCCTTGTCTTCCCTCCATAGAACTACTTCAGATCATAACCCCCTCTTGCTATGCTGGCTTGACACTCCTAAGGCTAGCCCGACGCCCTTCATATTTGAAATTATGTGGTGCTCTCACCCATCTTTCAGAGATCAAGTGAAATTTTGGTGGAAGACCAATATCAGGGGTACTGCAATGTTCAGAATAGCCCAAAATCTTGAAATCATTAGAAGGGAGGTTAAAGGGTGGAGCAAACACAACTTTGATGACTTCCACAAAGAGAAATTGGATCTCTCTAAAACCTTAGACTCTCTTTAGGCACAACTAGCATCTGGAAGCTACCTACCCTAGATTCAGGTGGAGGAGGAATTGAATAGGCACAAGTGGCAGGAAACCGTAAAAAAAGAAGAAATCTACTGGAAGCATAGATCCAGAATCCAGTGGCTTGCTAAAGGGGACAAAAACACTGCCTTCTCCCACAGGTCTGCCAGCATCCATAAAAGAAGAAATACCATCTCTTCTCTTATCAATGAAGGAGGGAACGAAGTCAAGGAAAAGGATAAAATTAACTAGGCTTCAGTTAACTACTTTAAGGGGGTGTAAATTGAAAAAGGCCCTATGTGTCCAAACAACATCCAAAACCAGCTCCTGGACCATATCCAAAGTTCTATTACTCTTAGTGACAATGACATGCTTATGAAGCGGGTCTCTGACGACAAGGTCAAGAAGGCAGTCTTTGCTATGGGAGCTTACAAACCCCTCAAACCTGACGACTTCCCTATGGCATCTTTTTAGGAATACTGGGAAAATGTGGGGACTGATGTTACCAGATCTGCCAGAGACTTCTTCAGGACTGGGCGCCTCCTCAAACAACATAACCAAACCTACATTGTGCTAGTCCCTAAGCATGACAATCCTACTACTATGATGGATCTCAGACCCATTAGCCTATGCAATACCTTCTACAAGATCCTTACCAAAATCCTGATTGGCAGAATCAAGCCTCTTCTTGATAAAATTATCTGCAATACTCAGAAAGGTTTTATGTCGGGTAGACAAATCCTGGATGCGACCATTGCCACCCATGAAATTATCCATTCTATGAACAGAAGCAAAGTCCCAGGTATGGCTTTTAAACTGGATATCTCTAAAGCTTATGACAAAGTTAACTGGTCTTTTCTACTTAAATCCTTACTAAAATGGGCTTTAATGAGAAAGTTATCCAGATTATACAAGAATGTACTCAAACTATTAGCTTCTCTGTTCTTGTCAATGGCTCCCCTGGTGGCTATTTTATTCCAGAGAAGGGTTTTAGACAGGGAGACCCCCTCTCCCCCTACCTCCTTATTTTGGTTGTTGATGTGCTTAGTAGGAACCTATGTATGTTGTCCACTACAGGAAGAATCAAAGGCATCAAACCGGCTTCTACCCTCCCTTAGGTGGTGTTGGAATAGTTTGTTGATGACACTTTCCTCTTTGGGTATTCCTCAGTGATTGAGGCCAGACAATAGAAACAAATTATAGAAAGCTATGCTTGGGCTTCTGGACAGTGTATTAACTATCAAAAGAGTTGGTTGTTCTTCTTCAATACCCCTGTGGAGTTACAAAATAAGGTGCTTCAAATTTTGGGTTGTCTGGCAGCTTCGCTCCCCTCTACCTACCTTGGCCTCCCCCTCACGATCAAAGAGGTGTCCCAAGATTTCTCGAATTCCATCCTTGAAAGAACCCAGAGGAAACTAGCTGGTTGGAAGGGGAAGATTTTAAGCAATGCTGGAAAACTGCAGCTGGTGGCCTCCACTCTCCAAGGGATCCCTATTTACTTCCTTTCCCTTTTTAAAATCAGAAGAAACATGGCCGATAAATTGGAAAAGATTCAGAGAACCTTTCTGTGGGCGGGGTCTAAAGAAAAGAGGGGGATTTTTCTTGTCAATTGGGACACTGTATGCCTCCCAAAAAAATGGGGGGACTGGGCCTAAGGAAAATAGGTCTGATGAATAAGGCCCTTACTATGAAGGTGGCATGGAAGCTCATAGAGGGAAAATTTGATTGGTGAAGATTAATGGAAGCTAAGTACCTCCAAGGACATCCCTACGGGAGGATATTCCACAATAGTGACCTCCCAAGTGGATCTAAACTATGGATGAACATATGTAAATGTAAGACCCTTCTATCTAAAGGAGATTTCTGGAAAATTGGAAATGGGAGATCCATCAGAGTTTGGAATGACCACTAGATCATGAATCAACCTAAGCTAGGCCATAGATTCAAACCCCTTATGGACTATCTCAGACTGAACCTGGGTAATAGAGCCTCCAACTACATCAATGGTAGAGACTAGGTGGATATTCCTAATTGGACAAGGGACAGACCAGACCTGCAACACTTGGCCAAGGACCTCATGGATAACCTGACTAATATTAAATTTTTGGGGAATGATGACTCTATTATCTAGGCCCCCACCCAGGTAGGTACTTTCTCTATTAAATCTACGTACAATCTACTTTTGAAGGAGGTGAGTAACCCAGAAGATTGGAAGATGGTGTGGATCCCCCAGCTCACGCCAAAAATTAATTTCTTCTGGTGGACTCTAATGCACGGTAAGGTCCTGACCCAAGATAATCTCATAAAAAGAGGCTTCTCCATGGAAAATAGATGTGTCCTATGTAAGAAGGAGGAAGAAATGGTAAACCACCTCTTCATCCACTGTGAATATGCCACCAGCATCTGGCAAGGGATCTTCGGCAAATTGGGTACCTTGTGGGCCCTTAACAGAGAAGTTCATCAATTTAACAATTGGAGATCCCCTTCCAATCACCCCCTACTCCAACTCCTCTAGTGTATGCTTCCCCCTCACATATGCTGGACCATTTGGAAGGAAAGGAACAACAAGATTTTCAGAGAGAATAGTAACCAGCCTGAGACCTGCCTCCATATTGGAACTAAACTCCTGTGTGAGAATGCCAGAATGGCTAATTGGAAGCTCCTTGCTTATCCTCCTGCTGCTTGGGAAGTTAGAATTGCTGAAAACTAGAACCTCCTGGATGGGTTCACCATGTATGATGATGCGAAAAGGATAGCTAGAAATACTACCAAATGGACCGCCCCTCCCAGAGGATGGACCAAATTAAATTTTGATGGGGCGGTTAATAACCTTGGTCATGGAGGAGGAGGAGGAGTGATAAGAGATCGCAATGGAACTTGTCTGTTGGCTGATGCTGGTCCTATGAATAACTGCACTGTCACCCAGCTAGAAGGAACAACCCTTCTCTGGGGGATTAAATTAGCGAAACAAATGAACCTCATACAGCTGGAAATCGAGGGGGATTCCAAAGTGGTTGTTGAGGCCATCAATAGTGGTGCCAGTGAAGGATGGTGTGCTAGACCTATCATTTTGGAAATCTATGAGCTCCTCAACAGCTTCCAGTGCACGACTATAGGCCACACGTACAAGGAGGGGAATTCATTTGCCGACTCAATGGCTACAATTGGCCTAAAAAAAATCAAACTCAATAGTTGGAGGGTGATTAGTGACTTACCTCCGGTGACTCAGCAACTCATCATGGGAGAAATGAATACAATAGTTTAAATGTGCCAGGCTGTCATATTCATTATGGATTCTTTCTTGATCATGTGCTGGCGTGTTCAGGCGAATTTCATGATTATGAAAAGGAAAACTCAAATTCCCATAAAGAATTATCATTACTTTTTTAACATGTGGAGTAAGAGCTATCTGAATCAAAGGATTTTTTTGGCTATCCTTGATATTAATGCTATCGGAAAGGGTTTATGATTACAAGTGGTTTTTTATGGCCTGCAAAAATGCTCAGCTCTTAGACCTCAAAGATATTCTGGCACAGGAAGAGAAGACCCTCGAAATGGGAGGCAACATTCTCCGCATTAAGCCTAATAACATTGATGAGACTTTCACTTCTAATGCATTGGTGACTCATTACTGCAAAGAAACTGGAATTTGGGGTTTCATGGAAAGAATGAAAGGTGGACATGATGAGCGAATCTCCAAGCAATTCGTCAAATCCTGGAACAACAGGAGTGTTTCAGTTGGGGGCATTCACTTCCAGATAAATGAAGAGGTCATAGCCAAGGCAATGGGGCTCCCTATGACGGGGGGGAAATACAAAAAGACTAGTCAGACTGCTGACCCTACCAGCCTCAAACAATTTTTCAAGGATGGTGAGCTTCCGGTGAGAAAATATGGGGGTTTCAATAGGGAGGAGGTGCTAGAATTCTGGTCAAAAATTTGCCTCATCATGATGAAGTACTTCACGCTGGAAGGTAAGTTCACTGTGTTTTACAACTACCACTTTCCATTCCTGAATCATATTAGGAACAAATATTTAATTTCCATTCCTTTCTATCTCTTGCACTCCATTGAGAGCAATGTCCTCGATATTCAAGCCAACCCTGATAGATCTATCCTTCATCAGGGCCTCCTCCTCTGCCTCTACCAGTTTCATAAAGCTATCTTCCCGGCTCCCCAACCCCCTCTAATTATCCAGATGTTGCCCCAGGAGGAGCCCATAGCCAAAACTGAAAAGACCACCCTTTCCTCTTCCCAGTCCACTCGTATTAAACAGGAGCCTGTGATGGCTGATAAAAAAGCTACAACCCGCAAAAAAAGTGTAAAAAACACTCCCAGTAGGAAGGAAGGTTAGGAGGAGTCGTATGTCTCTGAGTCTGTGGAGTACATTGAGGGGAAAGAGGCTGATAGTACCCTTGAGACAAACTATAGGCCCAAAAAAAGAAAAATTATGGAAAGCTAGGTTAATTTGGAGGTGGATTTGAGTGGCTTGGGTCGCCAGAGGTCAGACAGAATTGCCAAGGAGAAATGTAAAATTAGGATGATGGAAACGGCCTCCAAAGAGCTCTCCCTATCTAAAAATGACTCCCATTCCACTAATTCCAAGAATGGTTCCTCGGATGGTTATATGAGTCCCTCTAGGACTGGTAACACTCCTTTGCCTAACCCCCTACAAACTATGGAAACCCCAAAAAACCCTACCCCAGCCCCGAGCCCCACTCAGGAACCTAAGGACAAGCCACATACCGCGGCCATGGAGGACAAAGATAAATTTACTGGCACCCTTAAAAGAAGGTTCTTGAACTTAGACAAGGACATTGGGGAGATTAAGAAGAACATGCAGGACCTGATGAACCATTGTATGAGGACTAACAAATTTTACCTGAAGGTTATGCATGCTTTGGCTGTGACTCTCTGTAATGTGCAGGAAAAGTTGGCAGGCGGCAAGGTGGAAGCAGACGAGGACAAAAAAGACTTGTTCCTATTTCTGCAGGAGGAGTGGGCTAGGACTCTGTTGTCCAAACTACTGGGTGTGAAGAACTAGTCTCTGGAGAACATGTGTTGGTTAATTTTGGCTGGGCTTGGCCCTCGGTTCCCCTGTTTTGATGTTTGTAACATTGGTAGTTTTTGTTTATTTTTGTGTAGCCCTGTGTGGTTTAATACTGTTACTTTTTATGCTACTGTTCATCTTAAGCTTTCTGGTTTAATTCGGTGGCTCAGTAATGTGACTTATGTTTTTGATAGAGGCAGAGGTAATATGGTGTCTATGCTATTAAACTGTTATACATGCTTTGACTAATTCCATTAATATGTTGTTAATGTGCTTCTAGTCCTTTGTTCCATGGGCCAGCACCCTCTTCCTGCTTTTTTCTATCAAAAACATAAATGAGGAATGATAATGCTTGTTAACATTAAATTTATTCATAATGTGACTTTTAATTGCCTTTTTCCTATTTAATAGAAGGTGCATGTCTCATGTCAATAATTAAAAAAAGTTATTTTATGAAAGAAATTTAAATTGTCTTAAGGCTCATTAATAATATAATCTTCTTGCATGTCTCTTTAGTGGATTTTTGTGGTAACGAAGAGGCTTGGTCATTTATAGAGTTATTTTGTATCTATATGTGGCATTCAGTTGGGGGATGGACGATGGTCATTTCAGGATGGGGATTAAATTGTGATTTTTTTAGTTGGTCGAATTGGCAAAAAAAAGTGGGGAGTTTTGAAATTGGTCATTGAATCTTTGCTTCTCTAGGAACCTCTTGCAACCGTACTTTTCTATTGTCAGTAGGGAGAGTGGAATTGGATTGGTGCTCTTGTATATCACTTTCTGGCATTTCCATTGATGGTTTGGAGTCTGTAAATTCTGCGGGCCTCAAGGAATTGGGAGGAGATTTTCATTTTCGTATTTCTCTGGGTTTTAATTACAACTATGAGGTATGAATCTATTTTCAATCTATGAGTTCGGTTCAATAGTTTGTGTAAGGTTTATTGCCTAATATGATTGGCATCTTTTCTCTTAATTGACATGTTTTCTTTATTTGTTCTTGTATGTTGCCTTTAGACGCTTAATCCATGCATCATATCCTCAATGTATTGGTTTTTTCCATTTAGTTTGTGCTTGGGATAGTCTCCTGTGCACCAATGGACTTTTCATGATTTTGACTGACCTCTTAACATCTGGCTTTGGGTCTTTGATCCACTTTATTCTAGGATCATCTTTCATCTCCATGATTTTATTTCCTTACTCTAGTCATTTTCTCTAGTGTTTTAGGCGCATGAAATCAACTCTTTGTTCTTTTGGGCATCGTAATCCTTATATTGTAATTAATAAACCGTTACTTCTTCTAACTTATTCTACCTCACTCTTTCATATGGATACCTACAGATTTGAGTTAAAAAATTTTCCTTTCACTTAATTGGTGTAGCAATCTGATCTTGAAAAGGAGTCGCTTATCTCTTTCATCGTTCGTATTAGCGTAACTTGTTACATGTGTATTTCATTAAAAAACTACTTTTTGAGTATGGTCTTTGCTGCGTAGCAGATGGTAGGGGAAACTGAACCAGGATCTATTTTGGTGCTTGCTATTTACTTATTTACGGTTTGGGATTGTGATTGTAATTTGGGCATACTATCAAACTTATGCTTTGGAAGCTTTGTTTGCCGCTTTCCATGTAATGGAAAGTTTGAGTTATTGTATCTATTTATGTGTTTCTACGTGAGTGCCTTATGTGCACTGTGCTACAAAATATGCAAACCTCTTGATCGTTTGTCTTTTCGTTCCATCATTGGCACTCCAAACGGTCTCTTTTCCTTTTTGTTATAATAAAGTTTATTTTTTTCTACAATCCTTTTTGTTAGAATAATGTTTATTTTGTTCTACAGTTTTGTTCAGTAGGTAAGCATTTATTATACAATCCAGAACTATCTTGAAGTAATAGTACACTGTAGAAGAATCCAGAACTATCTTGAAATAATAGTACGGTGTAGAAGACTCTAGATTGCTCCTCATCTATCCTCATCGTAGCTTCTGAAGAAACTTCTAGAGGTCTACATTTTATGCATAGAACATGCAACCTCCCCTGCTAATTGCAAGTGTAAAAATAGCAGTGATATGCAATAATACATATTTCTTAGTGTATTCAGCTGCTTCGTTCCATTATGATTTTTACTGCTTTTTTCTACTGTCATTCTATTCTCTGTTGTTATTATGTGAAAATAATTTAGATTCAAATATATTTCAATTATTATGTTTTCCTACTATTTTTTATTTTTCTCATCATGGTATCAGAGCTATTTCAAATCTTGGGATGTGAATGCATGGATTTTGTAGTGTGAAAATTCTGATTTTTGCAGGTTGCAAATTAGTTGAGCAGCATTAAGAATTTTCTGTAGCAAGTGAACATAATGCAGCAAAGGGAAGAATTTCTAAACAAAATTGGTGAGAAATGTTTTTTTTTTTTTTTTCTAGGCATTAAAGATCTTGAAGTGTGCTTCATTCTTATGCAAAAAGGAGGGAATTTGATATAATGGATTCTCTTGGTGTTTCTCTGCCCAGGGTAAAATTGAATGGGAAAAATTATTATGATTGGGTATCTCATATAGAAATTACTCTAACTCTTTAAAATTATTTTTTGATTGTTACTGGGAGTGAACACAGACCAGCAAATCCTAGAAAAGATAAAGAAAATTGGGATAAAAGTGATTAAAAGGCAGCAACACTTATCAAGCTTACACTTTCAGAAGAAGTATGGGATATTTTGAAAAATCTGTTGGTACTCCTAAATTTGGAACAAATTTGGAGTGACCATGTTAAAAATTTTCAGACAAGCAAAGTCAGTACCCTTGAAATTTTGTGTGAGAAGACTCAAATCGAGTGATTGAAAAGGGTGCCCGGATGATTTTTATGAGATACAAATTTTGAGGAGGATTTAATACCTTCCATTTGATGTATGCAGTGGGTCCCAGCTCCTAAATTCTAGTTCTGACATGTTTAGGCAGTAGTCATTTTGAGGGGGTCACCCAATTCTACATGTTGCTTAATTGTCAATTTGTTGTCTGGAGCCTACTGTGCTTCTGAGTATCTCACACCCTGTTGAGTTTATTGAGCCATCACTTTGGGAATGTGTTCCATGCATATCAAAGAGCTTATATTTTAAATCTCAGGTCATTCCGAATCCGTTTGATAAGTTTTCATACTTCCCAAAGTTGGTTGTTCATGAATTGTCTGCATTTTTGTCCTGCCTTGAAATCTGATTAGCCCATTTTGACATGTTATAACTTTTGACCAGTGCATCCAATTAAGAAAGTTCCTTTTGCACTATGTTCCAGAGGTCACACACTCCATATGTTCCAGTCTGCAGATCTTTATGAAATCAGGTGATAAGTTTTCAAGAACCATTCTGACAGTGATTAAATCTGATTTCCTGTGTTTTCAAATTCAGAATTACTAAGTGACCTACTTTGAACTTTTGAAAGTCTATACCCAGGTGAAAATTTTGGATAATTGGCTTGTCCCTCATATTGCAAACATAGGAGTGTACATACCTGAAGATTTACAGACTCCTACCTATCCATTTGTCCACTTTGCCAGAGCCTTTCTGTTTCCAATTTCTTAAAGTTTCACTGAACTACTGAATCCAGATTTAAATGACATACTTTGTCCTTTCCCCATTTGCACCCAGTTTGAGGTCAGAAATAATTGAATATGGACCTGCATTATAGACCTAGGAATGAACTCCTTTGAAGATTCCCAACCCTTGACCAATCTAGTTGATCACTTTTCTTTGCCGATTCCGAACCCGATTTCTGCATATTTACTGTGTTTTGGTTCAGAAAGTGTTAAAGTGTTATCTTTGCAGATCGGTACCAGTTCAGGAGTTTCTTTTCAGAGGAAGGTAACTGAGGGATCATGTTCCACATATGACATTCAGTCAGGATCCAAAGATTGAGTTTCTGAAAGATCATTTTGATGACCCTATGAATTCATTCTTCAGAGGCAGTTTATTCAGTTTGCAGTGCGGAAAAGTGTTAAGT
>MU223567.1:4610684-4620990 GCA_018584345.1 Thuja plicata | reverse complement strand
GTAGTCGAGTATTACTAATAATTAAATCAGTTAATTATTAGTTATCTACTCTTAGCTTAAGTTAGACTTAGGAAGTTTCTATTTCCTAGTAGTTTCCCTTTTAGGGTTTCGGTATCCTTTATAAGGAATCACCGCTTTTTAATTCATAAGGAGATCATTTTGTAATTCATTGTTGAATATAGAAGCCATTATTCTATCAACATATTTTTCCTATCTCTGGCCTATCGGCCGCCATAGATTCTTCTGCCTCTCTGTCTTTTGCTTCTGTTTGTAATAGCTATGCATGCAGGTGTTCTTGGGAAGATTGCAGTTTAGAAATCCTAACAAATATGCCAGAGTGTTTAAGAAGGAATAAGGCCTAGAGAGAGAGTAGGATGAGGCCCAGGAGGACCAATACATAGATCCTACCTATAGAGAAGAGCCATGGAGAGAGAAATCCAAGGGGATCCAAAAGATCCTAACCCTAATTTCATCTACACATGTATAATCAAGCACATATACAAATCTAATATGCCAATCATACTAAATGAGGGTGCTAAGTCTATCAAAATGGAAGTGCTTCCATTTTAAGATGATACATTTAGCCCCCACTTTAGCTTAGATATGATACTACGTGAATATGCAAGCTAAAGTAAGAAAACACCATAAAGTATAAAAAGGATATAGCTAAGTCCTCAATGTGAAGATCTTGCAAGAAACCATTAGTATCCACAACCTGCAACACATGAGGTTAATGAAAATCTAGAGAACACGTAAGTCTTACTATGATGATCTTGAGAAGTATATAGAACCCCTTGTGCCCCCCCTGATTCGTCTTACTAATTTATGGAAGGTGAAACAGGGTGATAAGGTGATTACTATATACTGAATATGTAATTTGTTGAAAAATTCCTTTCCTAAACCATTTATAAGGGTCCTAAACCTTCCTAAACTAGTTTAAGAGGTTAGGTATCTGAATCACGATTCCAACACCTCTAATGGCACTAAAAATGGAGCTACCAAACTCAAGTTATGGTGAAAAGAATAGATGTCCATCTAAATGCATATAAAAGAAAAATTCAAATTTAACCTAAATATTCTTAAATGAAACCCTAGAAAAACCCTAATTTACTATCTATAAAATAGGAGAAAGAGACACTTACTACCTCATTTTTACCATTTACAGAGTTTGAAGAAGGAGATAGGATGTTGAAGAGAGAGGAGTTCCGAGCGAGCAGCATGGAGGTCCTGAGGGAGTGCCTAGCCAGCCGACAGCCACTGCCTGAGGTATGCACCTATTTCTAGTACCTATGATTGAAATTTTTATGTTTTTATAGGGAAGGTCGACCCTGACCCAATAAGGTCGACCCTGACCCATAAAGGTTGACCATGACTAAGGAGGTTCAGTCCTTTTTGGGGCCAGGTCAACCCTGACCCCTAAAGGTCGACCCTGACCCATAAAGGTCGACCTTGACCCAAAAATTTTGACCTTGACCATTTCAGGTGGGTGCAATATATTGTTTGATGCAAAAGTGCTGATATGATCCATACTTGTACTTGCAGGATCCGGTCCATCTTCGAGAGCATCCCTTTGGAGGGTTACTATTATCTATCATAGGGAATGTTGCTGAGCTATAGTAGGATGATATATAGTTATTAAGAGATGTAGGATTATAGGTAGCAGTCCTACCATAGCTGAGATTCCATCATCCTATGCTATCGGCCCTGGTAGAGAGATGGGACGAGGATACATGTTCTTTCCATCTTCCATCAGGAGAGATCACAGTCACACTGGAGGATGTGTATAGGATCCTGTGGCTTCCAGTCTGAGGTGAGCCTGTCAGACCGAGAGGACCATGGGGTTCATCTGAGGTTTTTGCAGATATGGAGTACTGTTTGGGATGAGTAGCACAGATGAGGACCCGATCAGATCAGATATCCTTGGCAGCCATACTAGCAGGTCTGACACCCTTGGTATGGAGAGTGATGTTGTGTATACTTTCTTTGGTTATAGTGCCCAACACAAAGGGTACAGTGTATTTAGCGCCATTCACTCATCTTGCACGTAGGATGGAGAGTGACACGGTCACTTTCACATGGGGCTGCAGTATGTTAGCCTGTCTTTATCATGATCTGAGTCAGTTGGTGAGGTACCAGTGGGAAAGTCTTACGGTGTGCACCCTGCTACAGGTTTGGATGTTTGAGCATTATACATGTACATGACCATAGGGTACTCTTGTGATGGTAGATGCGAGAACACTTAGAGACTTTGCATATCCACTAGCAGATGTCTGGCAACACGGAGATATCCTCTTTTGGAGGGTATGCTTTGATCGTATCCTAGGTATAGATGTGATATGGAGACCTTACTGTGAGATGGTAGAGTAGCCGAATACTCATCATCAGTTGAGACACTCACAACTGCGTAAGCTATTAGAAGGTCCAACTAATCATGTCATGATGCCATATTATTATGATAGAGTGATGAGACAGTTTTGTTTGGTCTAGGGGGTTCCTCGTACAGTACCTTGATACGTATATCCTATGAGATACTATCAAATACCTAGAGAGCCATCACTGAGGAGATGACATACCAATAGGAGATGACATACCAGTAGGAGAGGAGGAGGAGGAGGATTAGAGAGATGAGGAGGAGCCTCCCCTTGGGGGAGATCCAATGGAGGAGGAGAGAGCAGAGGAAGAAATAATAGAGATGCCCCCATGTCATGGTACAGACACTGGTGACCATCTAATCTATGCTACACCCCTAAGATCACAGTGACCTCCTCAAGCACATACAGAGACACCACCACCGAGTCCCAGATAGAGTGAGCAAGGGGAGAGTAGTCATTCCATGCCCCCACCATCTAAACCTTGTAGTGATGTCCAGGAAAGAGATCCAGGTATGATATAGCTTTAGAATGTCTTTGAATAATGATTTTATCAAAGAAGAATAAATTTAGCAAGCTTTACTTTTTTAATTTTGTAGGAAGTGTAGCGGAATGGAGGAGCTTTGTATCCGAGGTTCTGAAGGATACATGTATTTCCTACTACTTTCCAGCTAGTGAGAGAGAGTCCCGTGAAGGCCAAAGGGATCCCAGAAGACATGCAGATATCTTCCTAAGTGTGCGACAAGAGTTGAGGTTATGCAAGGAGAGGGAAGAGAAACTGATGGCTAACATGTAGAGAGCTCGTGAGTGGATCCAGGATATGAGCATATCGAGGAGTCGCACACGGACTACCATTCTGAGATCCTCAGCCTCATACCATAGATCTGAGAGATCTGGGAGCCACCGACCTTCAGAGTATCATGATAGAGATTGATAGATATGGCACCTTATGCCACATATGTACTGGACTTGAAAAGTTTTATTTATAACAAAAACTTTGTTTTTGGAACAATTAGTTCTATATTTGATTACTTTTTGCTTTCATCAATGCATAAAACTTAATAAAAGAAAGAGGAAAGGAAAATATGTATGAATGCATTCTAAATTACATAGCTTATAAAATAATTATTCTATAAGGAACACATACACACATAAATAAATGGTGATTTAAGGATAATAATGTTTGAGATGCATGATATTAATAGGTTCCCTAAGAGGAACGCCATTCATATCAACGATTTTATAAGCACCTAAAGTAAAATCCTCAATTACTACAAAGGGTCCAAGCCAATTTGGACTAAATTTTCCTTTCTCACCAGGTAAAGCATTCACATTTCTTTGAATCTCATATAAGACTAAATCACCTACCGAGAATGACCGTTCAATTACTTTATGATTATATTGTTTTTGGAGTGATTTATGATAAGCTTTAAAGTGTTCTAAAGCATTTATTCTTTGTTCGTCTAACATTTCTAATTCTTGTAATCGTTGTTCCCGAAAGGTATCTTTGTCAATGATCCCATGAAGTGAAACATGTAAAGATGGTATTTCTAATTCCAAAGGCATGATAGCATCAGTCCCATAAAAAAGATTATAAGGTGAAGTGCCAGTGGCTGTACGAACACTAGTCCTATAAGCCCACAAGGCATAAGTAAGTTGTGTATGCCAATATTTTGCATGTTTGTTGATTGTTTTCTGTAGTATTTGTTCAATAACCTTGTTTGATGCTTCAGCTTGACCATTAGATTGAGGGTAGTAAGGAGTAGAAAATCTATGTTGTATATGATATTCCTCCATGAATTTTGTGACTTCTTTGTTCTAAAAGATGTACCATTATCCGAAACTATCATTGAAGGAATACCAAATCGTGCTATAATATGATTAAGGATAAAATCACAAATGACATCCGCAATAGTAGAGTGAAGAGGGATAGCTTCTACCCATTTTGTAAAATAATCCATAGCCATGAGAATGTATGTATGTCCTTGAGAAGAAGCTGGTGAGATTTTTCTAATAAGGTCAAAACCCCAAATGCTAAAAGGCCACGGAGCAACTTGATTATGAAGCTTGTGAGCAGGAGCATGAATTAAATTACCATGTTGTTGACACTGAGGACACTTTTTGACAAATGTGAAAGAATCTTGTTCCATTGTTTGCCAGTAGTATCCCATTCTGAGGAGTTTATTGACTAAAGATTTCCCACCAAAATGTCCCCCACAAGAACCAGAGTGAGCTTCAGCTAAAGCTATAGGTATCTCAGTTTTGTTAAGACATCTTAATAGTAAACCATTGTAAGAATGTTTATAATTTATTTCTCCTAAAATAATATAACGGGCCACAAGCTTTCTAATACAATTACGTGTGTTTTGTGTTGTTGATTCTAGAAAAGTATTATCTTTCAGAAACTGAAAGATATGTGAATACCATTCATCTAAATGCAAATTAGAAAAATCCATAGTAATCATATCAAAAATTGTAGGGATTTTAAGAGTATGTATAGTAAATTGAAAGTCTTCCTTGTTATTCTCAAGGCAAATTAGAGAAGCTGCGCTTGCCATGGCATCCGCATGTCGATTATCTTTCCTAGGTAAATTTTGAATCGTATAAGAAGAGAATTGTGAAAGAATATCCAAAGCCAAATCTCGATATTGTGCCATCTTATAATTCTTAGTTTGATAACCTCCTTTGATTTTTTCGACAATCAATTGCGAATCCCCGTAAATTTCTAAGTTTTTAATCTGCAAAGATAAAGCTGCCCATAAACCAGCAATAAGAGCTTCATACTCCACAATATTGTTAGTACAAGGAAAAGTTAATTCATATGACATAGGGATCGGTTTCTTCATAGGAGGGATCAAGATGATGCCCACCCCAGAACCTGTCTTACATCTAGAGCCATCAAAATATAACTCCCAAATATCATCGTGTTTGATTGAAAGTATATTCTCATCAGGGAATTATACTAAGGTAAAAATTGTATTAGAATAAGGACAAGGAGCTTCAGCTAAATAATTAGTTAAATCTTGTCCTTTAATTGACTTTTGAAGTATGAAATTAAGATCAAATTCTGTGAGCAACATCACCCATTTTGCTAGTCGACTGGAGAGATCAGTTTTTGAGAAAAGATGTTTTAAAGGATCAAATTTAACAATCAAATTGGCCTCAACATTGAGTAAATAATGCCGGAGCTTTTGACAGGCATAAACTAAAGCCAAGCATTGTTTTTCTAGTTGAGTATACTGTGTTTCATAATCCAACAAGGTTCAACTAATATAGTATACTGGTCTTTCCTTTCCCTCATTATCGTGTTGAGATAACAATGTGCTCACAACATTAGATGTAGCAGAAGTATATAGATAAAAGGGTTTATTGAATTGAGTAGGTTGTAAGATAGGAGGATTAGCAAGATATTCTTTAAATTTCTCAAAAGACTTCTTGCATTCCTGGTTCCAAGAAAAGGTAGTATCTTTTCTGAGTAAAGAAGTAAAAGGAACAGTCCTATTGGCCAAGTTAGAAATAAAGCGACGAACAAATTGTATTTTACCTTGTAAACTACGTAATTGAGAAATATTCTTAGGAGGAGGCATGTTAACAATAGCATCAATCTTCTCAGTGTCAACTTCTATGCCTTGCTTGGAAATAATAAATCCTAATAATTTTCCAGAATCAACTCCAAAAATGCATTTCTTAGGATTTAACCTCATGTTATAATTCCTAATTCTTTCAAATATTTTTCTTAAAATGAAAACATGATCTTTTCTTTGTATAGACTTTGCCAAGATATCATCCACGTAATCTTCCAAAATCTTATGAATGTAATCATGAAAAATCAAAGGCATGGAACGTTGATAAGTAGCTCCCACATTTCTTAATCCAAAAGGCATCATGACCCAATAGAATGTCCCCCAAGGTGTAATAAATGCAATTTTAAGTTGATCCTCGACAGGAGTAAAGATTTGGTTATAACCTGAAAATCCATCCATAAAAGACAATAATGCATGACCCGTTGTTGAATCCACAATCATGTCAATATTAGGTAGTGGGAAGTCATCTTTTAAGGATGCTTTGTTTAAGTCATGAAAATCAGTGCACATTCATATTTTGTTTCCTCCTTTAGAAACAACCACAATATTGGAAATCCATTTAGAATAATCAATAGAACAGATGAATCCTGCACCTAGTAATTTTTCAATTTCAGCTTTTACCAGTAAAGAGATGCTCAGATTCATCTTACAAATATTTTGTTTCACAGGTTTAGCATTGCGCTTAAGGACAATATTGTGAGTGACAATTTTGGGGTCTATATGTGGCATATCCGAATATGTCCAAGCGAAGATATATTTATATTCAAGAAAGAGAGAAACCAATTGATCATGCTCATCTTGACTCAAACACTTCCCAATTTTGATTGTCCTTTCAACATCATTCTCATCCACTTGAATGTTCATGGTCTTCATTACTAATAAGTTACTTTGCATAGGAGAATCTAATGGTAAAGGTGAAATGTCTGATTCCTCCTGTTCTCCAAAATAGGCTTCACTATTGAGGCAATATTGTTTTCTTCTTTTATGATGAAATGTAGGTAGATCTTGATAAGCTCCTAAAAAGTCAGCAAGAGCTTCATCCTCAGGAAAGATGTCCAATCTAGGATTTTGATCCATGTGAAGGAGAAGTGGATTAACCAATTTCAAATGTCCACCATAAACATGATTAACATTAAGAGGGAAAATCGATGACCTTGCTTATAAGGATTAAACCCTAACCCATAAGTATAATCACCACCTTTGTTATCTAGGGGTACTTGTATACATTGTTCATACTTACCACAACCTTTCCCATTAAATCCAACTTTCTTGAGTAAATGGTAACTAGATCTGTACCTGTCGGCCATATCAGATTGAGTTAAAGGAGCGGCATATGTCACAATATCATAGCAATCTGGTTTTATTGTCTCAATTGTTTCGTCATGAGAAGTAGCAAAAAAGTTACTTTTCAATGCCTCAGAAAGGGGAGAGGGAATAAAAACTTGTTTTTCAAACTCCGTATGTTCTTTAATCCATTCTAAATCTGATACTTTATATCCTCCTATGAAAGTAGGATTAAAATCCAATGTTCCCCAATCATCCTCCGCCAAGGACGAAGATGGAATCTTGTCTTGTTTTACCTCAAGTGGTTGTTCAGGTTGTTTGACTGGTTGTATAGGCTCAGGAACCTTAGCATATTCTACATTCAGGCAAGGATTTGGCTCATCATCCACATGTAGTGTGTACATTAGATTGTTTTATATGAACCTAACCTTGCGATGAAGAGTAGAAGGAACCGCATGCATAGTATGTAACCAAGGTCTTTCTAATAGAAGGTTATAATTGAGTGTTCTAGGCATAACATGGATAGGAGTAGAAAGAAGCACAAGACCAACTTTAATGGGAAGCGTAATAGTTCCCAAAGTTTTCTTTGCAATATTATCAAATTCATGAATAGGAATACTATCTGGTTAGATGGTTGTAAGATCGGCTTTAATTGCCTTAAGCATATCCATGCTACAAACATTAAGCCTAGATCCATTATCAATCAATGTTCTGCAAATGATACTTTGATTAATAGAGACAACAACCATAAGAACATCATATTGATTTTGCACCTCGATGGTAGGTAAATCTTTATCAGAGAAGACAATTGGAGGTACAGAAGGCATAGTATGCATGCACTCTAGAAATGAATTAATGTTCTCTTGATTAGGAGGTGTAGCAGGGAGAGTAGATAAAGCTTTCTGTAATGCCTCATGATATGTAGGAGAAGTTTGAAGTAATTCCCATAGAGATATCTTAGCTGGAGTAGCGCGTAACTCTTCCACTAAGTCATATTCCTTAAAGGAAGAAGGTAACCTAGATGCTTGAGGAAGCATGGGTTGAGAAGGAGGTAAAGTTGCTAGGACAGTAGGTTGTAGATTATTTCATGTGTGATAAGCATGCGAAACGAGATCCGTGTTATCAAAGAAATCCAAGGGATCTCTGGGTTTTCCTTTAACAATTATTCAAGGACATCCTTTTATTGTCATCAAAGGTTTAGGGAATATCACTTTAGGTGTCTCGATGTTGCAAATAGAGGAATATGAAGGTAACCATGCATACATTCTATGGTAAAATTCAATTGAAGAGGTTGTGGATGAGGATGAAATAGGAATGGGATCCATGGGGATCTCATTCAAACCATTTGCATTCTCACTTCCATGTACCTCATTAAGGGATCTATCCTTTTGTACAATAAAATCCTCATCAAAATATTCAAAACAAAAATCATACATGTTGAAATACTACAAGCATGAAAAATGTAAATGTTTTTTGTATTTTTAAAGTAATTTTGTAATTTTTATAAATTTTTTGAAATATAAATGCAACAACATAAAGGAAAGTCTACTTCTATACGCATGCAAAAACTAATATGAAAAGTAAATCTAACACCAATGAAAAAGAAAGAGTTGTCTATCACGGGTTCACCAAAATGTAACATATAAAATTTGGCACAAGAAGGACTCCCTAAATGAGATTTGTATAATGTGGTAAAGCGAGATCCTATGGCCAAATTTATGTTTTATTACACTTAATTATTATGATAAAATATCTTGAGGAACATGTAAGAAATAAATGGATAAGATACCTACCTCATAACATAGTAGATCTGGAAAAACTCATTTTCTAAGGTCTGTATTGAGTTTCTGGAAAATCTGACAGTTGATCCCAAACCAAAATGCAGAGACGAACAAAACCCAGGAATATTTTTCTGTTCCGATGTCATCTTATGAAAAAGGTTGACCTTGACCCATAAATGTCACCCCTAACCCAATAATGTCGACCCTAACCTGCATAGTGTCGACAGAAAATCTATTTGCGGATCTCGAAAGTTTGCTGAAAAGGGTATCCAAATTTGGTCTTAGATCTGCTGTCCTGCACCTGTAACTCCCGAAAATAACACCTACAAATATCTTAAAAGAGGGATTTTGGGGTGGCTATATAGGGTTTTGCCTTAGTCAAACCCCCACTTTGGTGATCTCCACCTCCACGAATAGCTAAGTATAGAATGTAATATGTGTGTGTGTGTATTGATCTCTTGAAAAGAACTTCTAAACATGCAATATCAAGATCTAATCTTCTAGATTAACAATCCTAACATAACATGGAAATGAGAAAGAAATGCATAGATTTGAATATGACAAAAAAAGAATACCAAGCCCCCAAGGCTAAAGTATTCCCATCAACTCACAATCTGTAATTGCTACCCCATGATGATGTCCTTTTGAATGTTTGAATGTCGTGAAATAGTAGATCAAAAGAGATAGTCTTCTTGCTTCAATGAAAATCCACCATAGTCTTGTCCTCAAAGTGCTTGATTGAAGATGATGATATATGTCCTCCTAGTATGTTCTTCTATATCATTCTCTTTCTTTCTTGCCTCATCCTTCCATCGTGTAATCTCCCGATTTTGTTTCATGATCAAATGAAGGCAAAAGAGAGTGCTTATATAGAGATTTCAACATAGGCCTCCTAGGGCAATATGAGGGATCCAAGTTTAGATTTCTCCTCGAATCATGGTCCGATCACATTTTTCAACTAAGGAGAAAACATATTAATTCAAATATCAGAGAAGACACTTCCGCATCTGAACTCGGGGACCTATTTTAAGTTCCGGGCCCCGGTAATCTCCAGATTTGAAAGCGGGGACCACCACCTGGAAAAGGTCTATGTCAACCTCGACCATGACCTAGGTCAGGGTCGACCTCAACCCTAACTTGAGGTTTCAGATAGGTTATCAGGAAGTTGCAGAAAGGTTTCCAGATCAGCCGGGGACCTAGAAAGGTAGGGGAATGTGCCAGAGTGTTTAAGAAGGCCTAGAGGCCTAGAGAGAGAGTAGGATGAGGCCCAGGAGGACCAATACATAGA
>MU223567.1:4555258-4600553 GCA_018584345.1 Thuja plicata | reverse complement strand
AAGATTTGGAGCATTCTTGGCTTTTGTATCTACATGTTATCATAGTTTCATTTCTTGCATTATCATGGCATTCTTAGCTTAGATTTCCTTTATGCTTTAGATTAATTCATCTAGCTTAACTAGGAGGATTTGTAATGCTTGTTCTTTCATTTTCATATCTTAGCTTGCATATTCATCTTAATCTAGCTTGCATTGCATTTCATTCTTGATTCTTGAGGATATTGATATTCTTTCCCTTGTCTTCATTGAATCTCCCATTGCATGGTTTACTATCAAGGTTATAAGCTTAATAGCTCTAGTTGAGAGCATTCTAAAAACCCTTGCACTCCATGCCTAGGGAGCTCTGGATCGATTTTTGAGACTTCATTCTTGAGTGTTCTTGAATGTAAGAATTCGTAGAAGTGTGACACAATTATAGCACACAACCCTAATTTCATCTACACATGTATAATAAAGCACAGATGCAAATCTAATATGCCAATCATACTAAACGAAGGTGCTAAGTCTATCAAAATGGAAGTGCTTCCATTTTAAGACGATACAGTATTAAATAAGAGGAATTATGTGCTAAACTAGTTTAGGACGAGAAAAGACAAATTAAAGAAAGAGAATCATTTGATAGTGAATCTCAAGCATTCATAATGAAAGGAAAGCAATACTACAAAAATTCACAAGATAATCAATCTAAAAAAAGAAATTGGAAGTGTGAAAATAAAAGTATGGATTATAATAGAAGTAAATGGAAATGCAATTATTGTGGCAAGATGAGTCATAATGCAAATGAATGTTTCAAAAAGAATATAGATACAGAGAATAAGACAAATAACTCTACTAAATTTGCTAATTATAGAAGATATTTTTGGTGTTGCACTTAAAGAAAATAATTCTTTTAAGGATGATTGGGTTATTGATTCTGGTGCTACACATCACATGTCTCATAATAAGGAATAATTTGAATCAATAAGTGAAAGTAGTGTAGAAAAAATATATTTGGGAAATAATAGTGTTTTGGAAGTTAAAGGGACTGGAAATGTCAATGTTGATAATGGTGTGTTAAAAAATGTGAAGCTTGTTCCTGAATTAAAGACAAATCTACTTTCAGTATCTCAAATTGCAAATCAAGGGTATAAGATAGAGTTTTATAATGACAAATGTTTAATCAAGGATGTGAAAAATAATTATAGAGTGACTGCAATTAGTAAAATGGAGAATGGATTATATAAATTTCAAGAATTTACTTCTAACAATGGAGATGAATCTATGCGCTATTGCCAAATATGATTCTATGAGAAGGTTATGACTTGAACGAATGGGACATCAACTATCCAAGTCTCAAACTTATGGAGAAACTACATATGGTGCATGGGCTTTCCAAGATCTCACCAAGTCATAAGGTATATGAAGGATGTGCAATGGGAAAGCAACATGTGGAAAGTTTCCCACAAGGTAAACATGGAGAGAAAGAACTCCTCTACATTTGGTTCATAGTGATGTAATGGGTCCTTTTAAAATACCTTCCCTTAGAGGATCAAGGTATGTTCTCAGCTTTATAGATGACTTTACTAGAAGAATTTGGGTGTATTTTTTGCAAAATAAGGATGAAGTGTTTCAAAAGTTTAAAGAGTTTAAAGCTTTGACTAAAAAACAAAGTGGAAAATGGCTAAAGATAATAAGAATAGATAGAGGGACTAAGTATATGATTAAAGCCTTCCTAGAATTTTGTAAAGAGCATGGCATAAAGAAAGAATCAATAGTTTCTTATTCACCTCAAAAAAATGGGGTTGCCGAAAGAAAAAATAGAACTATAATAGAAATGGTTAGGTGTATGCTTCACTCTAGAAATATAGATGCAAAATTTTGGGCTGAAGCAATTCATACCGAGGTATATATCTTGAATAGAATACATACTAAGACAGTTTTGAACATAACACGAGAAGAGGCATGGAGTGGAAGAAAACCTACAATATCACATTTTAGAGTCTTTGGTTGTAATGCATGTGTTCACATTCCTGATGAAAGAAAGAACAAACTTGAAAGGAAAAGTGAGAAGTACATAATGGTTGGGTATAGTGAGGAGTCAAAATGATATAGGTTATACAATCCTAAAACAAATGAAATTCATATCAAAAGGGATGTATGGTTTGATGAAGATATTAAAACTAATAATCCTCCTATATTATCTTTCTTTCTGAATTTGATTAAAGAAGATAAGTCCACTTCTACTAATGATCAAAATCAAGGTGTACAATCTTTTGCAGGAGGAGAAGGAACACAAGTTGAAGAATCAAGTAAAAGTGATGATGAAAATACACAAAAAAATAGAAGCATTCATGACATTTACCAAGAAGGTCCTAGAAATATATTTGCTAACTATGCTCTTATGGCTAAGGTCATGCAGGTTGACACTCCAAGCACATATGAAGAAGCGAAAGGAAAAGATGAATGGGAATCAGCTATGCAAGAGGAGTACAATTCTTTGATGAAAAATGGAACTTGGGAATTGACAACACTTCCAGAAGGGAAAATTGTGTTTGGTTGCAAGTGGACTTATAGAACAAAGTTCACATCAGATGGAGCTATTGAAAAACATAAAGCAAGGTTAGTGGCGAAAGGTTTCTCACAAACAGAAGGTATAGACTATACTGAAACCTTTTCTCCAGTTGCTAAAATGACATCCATTTGTACAATAGTTTCTTGAGCTGCAAAGTTTGGTTGGAAAATATTTCAAATGGATGTAAAAAGTGCTTTTCTACATGGTGATTTACAACAAGAAATTTATATGCAACAACCACCAGGATTTGTTGAATTTGGTGAAGAAAATTTGGTGTGTAGATTAAAAAAATCTGTATATGGTCTTAAACAAGCACCAAGGGCCTGGTACTCCAAAATTAATGAGTACTTCATAGATGAGGGATTTAAAAGAAGTAAAGTTGATCCAGATGTATATGTAAAGCATAGTGATGATAAAGTTGTTGTTATTGTATTATATGTGGATGACTTGATTATTGCAGGAGATCACACACATAATGTTGAAATAACCAAGGATCAACTTAAGTAAGCTTTTGAAATAACTTATTTAGGGTTGATGCACTATTTTTTGGGTATGCGAGTATGAAAAGAAGAAGGAAGGATCATGATTTCTAAAACTAAATATGCTCTTGATGTACTGAAACAATTTAACATGAGTGATTGTAAACCATTTAATATACCATGTGAAGTAGGAATAAAACCGAGTGCTAACTCTACTCAAAAGAAGGTGGATGGAAAAATATATAGAAAGCTTGTTGGAAATCTTTTGTATCTTACTATAACTAGACCAAATATTGCATATGCAGTTGGTATTGTATCTAGGTACATGGAAGATCCACACACTGAACATTGGAAAGTTGCTAAAATAAAATAAAGATACATTAAGGATACTTATCATCTTGGCATTGTACACAAGTATGTGGGTGAGCCTACTCTAGTTGGATATAAAGATTCTAAAAGTCAACTTTGGGGTACATCTTTCATCTTGGTTCGGGACCAATTTATTGGAGAAGCAAGACGCAATTGATAGTGTCACTTTCATCTACAAAGGCTGAATATATTGGTTCATCAAAGGCATCTCAAGAAGAATTGTGGCTTAGAAGACTACTTGAAGACACACATCATCCTCAAGATTCTCCTACTATAATATTTTGTGACAATCAAAGCACTATTAAATTAGCAATAAATCTGGTATATCATGCCAGGTCCAAGCATATAGAAGTGCATCATCATTTTGTTCGAGATCTAATTAAAAGTGAATTAGTGGAGTTATAATATTGTGGAACAAAGGATCAAGTTGCTGACATATTTACAAAAGCATTATCTATTGTAAAATTTGCCAAACTTAGAAACTTGTTACAGCTCAAGGAGGTTTCCATCCCCTCCAAATAAACATTATGGGGGGGGTGTTAGAATAATGTTTATTTTGTTCTACAATTTTTCTTAGTAGGTAAGCATTTATTATACAATCCATAACTATCTTGAAATAATAGTACAATGTAGAAGACTCTAGATTGCTCCTCATCTATCCTCACCGTAACTTCTGAAGAAACTTCTAGAGGTATGCATTTTTTCTATAAAACTTGCAACCTCCCCTATTGATTGCAAGTATAAAAATAGTAGTGATATGCAATAATACATATTTCTTAGTGTATTCAGTTGCTTCATTCCATTCTCATTTTTACTGCTCTATTCTATTGTCATTCTATTCTCTGTTGTTATTATATGCAAATAATACATTCAAATATATTTCCATTGCTCTGTTTCTCTACTTTTTTTTTCTCTCATCACTTTTATATTGGGTGTTATTTATGCCAAGATCAGTGTAGTTGTCATTATGAAAGTCATTGCTTAAATTCTTAATCGTCTCTATCTTGAATGTATTTCATATTATTTCCATGTGTAGCTAACCTCACAATAGCCGTTTCATTTGTCTCCGGGTTCTATCCTCTCTTGAGGCATTTTCTTTGAGAAAGACATTAATTTTCTTGTACGGCGTGGTCTTCTTTCGCCACACAATTCCTTTATCCTTTTCTATTGTGTTTATTTTTTTTATCGATGTTATTTGGGTCAAGGAATTCACATTTTCTTGTTCACTTTGATAGCAGTTATTTTTTGCCCCTTTTAGAGTTATATTTTGTGGTTGTGTATGCCTAGTTTAGAAACTTGGAAATGAAACTTGAGAATTAATCTTATAGTATAATTATAGGATATAGTATATCCATGTTTTAAATGGCCAAGATGTAAGTTAAGTGTTTTTTTTTTCTTATGGTAAAACAAGGTTTTGAAGATACCCAAAATTCTTTAAGAAAAAGAAGACAAAGATAAAGAGGTATGTGACAACCAAGAGATACAGAGTATCAAAACACAGAACCAAAATTAGCTACCCTTGAGAGAAACCATTAAGAGGTAGCTAAAAGACACCAAGCAGACAACAAAAAGAAACAATAGCATAGCACCACAAAATATAATAGGAAAAATTAAGCACAGTTCTTCTGAACCTTGGATGCTTTTTACTCCATCCTGGTCATTTCTTGAGCAGTCTTCTTCAGGTCCTTGAACTCCACATGAGCATTATCCACTTTCCTTTTGACATTGCCTCTAGTCCGCCTACTAGGTCCACACATATCCTCACCTTTACCCTAATCCAACACCAGAATATTCTTATCTTGATGTTCCTTGTCAAGGGTATCAACCAACCTATTCATATCCCCTACCGTGTTCTTTATACTCTCATGGTTCTAGTTCATAGCCTTGTGAATAACCTCCTTAAGATTTTTCATCTTATCCTCCAGCTGAGACTCATCTTTTTTCATCTTTTCTAGAGCATCAACCAACTTCTTTAGACATTCCACAACTGACTTCTTTTTCTCTACAGTCCATAAACTCTTCTATGCCCCATCAACAACACTATCCTTAACAATCACATTAACATCCAAAATATTAATTTATCTACCTAAGGCTCTTTGTTTGATCTTCAATTCGTTGGTCTCATGGAAATCCATTTGAAAAGAGAAAATGAATCAATAGCATGGTCCTTAGCCAGACATTCAACTCCATCCTCACGATCAAGTTTGAGATGCTGAGAGTCGACATTTAATTCCATTGGGGATGCATCACCCTCCTTGCTTAGAGAAGTATCACTAGGCATAGGGGTAGCACTAACCATGGGGGAAGGTGGGATTTGAATTTCCACCTTTATATCTTTCTCCTTAGTCATATCCTTCTCCTTACACTTGCCTTTTTTATTTTTAGTGCTCCCTAAAACACCCTCAACAATAGGTGAATAAAATCAAGGTCCTTTACCCTTGGTTATCTTCTCTTGGAATTTTTCATTAATTGGGAGATTCTACCTAGGACGATTAATATTAAGCTTCGTAGAGTTGTCATCTTTGGCTTGAGACTTGGGTTTTTTTTATTGAGACTTGGCTTGAGCATGGCTGGGACCTTAATATAATTTTGCTATTTTCTATAATCTAGAAGGATAGCAACATTATTCTCCAAATCTTCTTGTTATTAATCCTCTCGCAGTGCATCGGTTCCACACGCCTTCGATGACCACCTATAGCTTCTTTCTCTGAGTTTTTATTCACTACCTTTGCAAGAAGCCTCTAATTACTAGTAGAGTGGAATAATACCATTAACCCGTGTGGGAAAAGAGTGCAATAATAATTTCCTAAAGATCTCTCATGAGCTAAATCCTTCGAAATTGTACTACGACATTCAATGATACTATCACTGCATCTGCCTAAATAAATGCGATCATTACTTAAATATTTAGCTATGTACCCACCGCCCAACCTATTCTGGAAGAGTAAGGCAGCCTCTTCAATATCCAACATGTCTTTGATATGCCACGTACACTTCTCCTTGCTGACAACCCCTTTATTTGCAAAGCAGTCAACAGCCATATTAGCCTCATGATAGAAGTGAGAAATATAGCAATTTTCAAAGGATGATGTAATGTATTGGGATATTTGAATCAAATAATCAATGGTCCATGAAGTTCTAAAGTTTTCCTTTATACAATTAATAATAGTTTTTAATCTCCTTCCACCCAAACATTATTCTAGTTTAGCTGACTAACCATCAAGAGACCTTGATAAGTACCAATGACTTCGTCTTTGTGGTTTTTATGGCTACCCAATTAAGTGTTATTTGTTAATTTAGTTAGATTGTGTATAAATTTGTAGTAATTTATCATGTAGTAACTATTATATTTTATTTTTAAGTGCACCAAGATGGTGTACAAAAATGAGAGTATAATTCGCCACCTTTTTTTTATTTATTTTTCCTCCTCAAATCAAGTAAACCTGAACTTCGAAGAGAAATTTGAGATTGATGCACTCATAATTAGAAGATGTGAAAACAATAATAATTTTAACACTCTCAATCTAGTTTCTAAACTACTAAAGTGTTTAAAAAATGGATAATATTAAGAGGGTCCAATCTATTACGCATGAAAAACTATTGCTGATTTTTTTTTAGAAAAATACATACCATAGTAGCTGGCGTGCGCTTCAAACAAGATATGATTAGATTAAGTATTTTGAAAAATATTTTTGTAGAATGATAGGTAAGAGTGAGAGATAGAAGTTGTGTATTTTTTTTTGTAATTTTCTCTTGAGTATTTTTTTTATTATTTTTTGAAGTGGGTGCATACTTAAAATTAGGTGTATGTTTGTGCACTAGACATAAGTTATTAGGAAAATGGTAGACATATGTCTCTAAGAACTATGGAGACAATGGTAAAAAAAATTAAACTTTACTATGTTAATGTTGTCCAAAAATAGAAAACTTTATATGGTTAGAAAGATCAGAAAATGTGTGAAATTATGGTGATAATTTTAAAAATACCCACTTGATGATGTGTAAACTTGATGATGATGATGTTGAGAAATTTTTTTTGAAGAACAAAACACGTGAAAAAGGAGGAAAATATAGGGAGATGAAGCTCCCAAGCCTCAACCTTGTTATCCAAGCCTATTAAATAGCTTTGTCCTTGGTTTAGTAATTTATCAAACCTAAGCTCGATCATGTTATTTGAATTTAAAGTAAGTCGATCATGTTATTTGAATTTAAAGTAAGTCGATCATGTTATTTGAATTTAAAGTAAGTCGATCATGTTAGGGGTACTTTGTTGTTTTTTTGGGTGGGTGGCCACTTGTGTGCACACCACCTTGGTGCACATATATTTTCTTAGGAAGTTAATGAGTAATATTTTATTTGTAGTTACACTATTTTGAATCACAAGTTTATAGACCATTAGAATGGTTCTAAGATAATCGGGTGTGTTAGTTAATATTGTCTTTGTGGAAACTTCATTAGTTGTTTATTTGATTAGTGTTAATGTGAAAATTAAATTTGTTAATTTTATTTTGAGATTATTTTAACTAGAATGCCTCAATGATTGTAATGGAAAATTTAGAGACTAAATCTTAGTGGGTAGAATTCTAATTGATTGATATGAATTAAATTTTGTTTATTAATTAGATATTATACTTTATTTATAGATAAGTAATGTAATATATCTAAATAGAAAAATCATATCTTCATATATTGATGTTAGAGAACAATAATACAAATATAAAAGAATAGTAAAATTTGTGTGTTTTGTTAATCAAATATATAGGTTCTATCAAAATAGAGTTATGAATTAAATATGTACTTCAAGTTTCATTTTTTTTGAGTCACTTCTACCTATTAAGTGGATATTATATCATTTTTGGGAAACTCTTAGATTTGGGTTTAGGATTCTTGGATTGATATTGGAGGCATGGGGGTCTTGGTAATTTTAGTGCACTTATTTAGTATTATTAATTTTGATGTGTTTTTGGTGTTATTAAGTTTTTTCATTCGTTAGTGATGTTATTATTGTATTTTCGCATAATATTAGTTCATGGAGTTTTTAATTCTTGTCCCTTGAGAAGATCTATTGTATGTTTGTAGCCATTGGGTTTGATTGAGCTTTAGTGTCATGTGAGGTTCTTGTTTTGTTGGTAATGGTGATTTGGATGCGTCTTGGTTAAGTGAATTTGGCATTATAATCTCAAGAGAGTTCCTTTGAGACTTCTATCTGCATGATGTAATTATTGATATCTCTTTTATTACTTTATGACCATTGTGTAAGGGCTTGGGGATTGTGTTTTTCATTGTGTATACTAGAGGCTCAGGGTGTTGTGATATATCGGATTTTTATATTGTTATCCAATGCTTTGATGTAATGTTCTCATGTTCATTGATTTCTAATATCATTTTGATGTTTTCATCTAGATTTTTATTGTCATATATTTTCTTTGGGCCTAATTGTGTAATTGAGGTCGCATGAGGGTCTTGGTTATGTTTCTTGACATTTATTTCCAGAATCTGTTTAATCTTGAATTGTTGATAAGTGTGGTTCTCTTGATCTAAGATAATATTTGTTGACCATTTTTTTATTATATTATAGTTTATTGGTGCTCTTGGAGCCTAAATATGTATTTGATGGATTAAGGAGATCTTATGTATCCAATTTGTTGGAATGGATCCAAAAGAGGACTTATACATGAGCTATCTTGTATCTATTGTATAGTTATGTTTTGAAACCTAGAGAATTCCTAAGAGATTCTTGTCATGATGTGTACTTCATATTGCTTTCAAAGTCCTCTTTGTTATGATGACATTTGTGAATTTGATTGATTATCTTGATTTTCTATTCTCCAAACTTTATTTCGTGGTTCCTTCGGTTTGATGAACCTTGAAGATTTTATTTACTATTATTGTTATGGTCTTTTGGATTTCAAGGTGAAGCATAGGGGAGGTTTTTCTAGGAGCATTGTTGGGAGAGTGCCTTGGAATGGTGTTAAGGGTCCAAAGTGGTCAGTCTATGGTAACCCATTGTGGAGTTTTAATTAAGTTAAAACGTAATTAAAATAAATTGGGATAGTTTATATATTAATCAAGATAATTAATTTTCCTCATCCATTTCCATGAGATATCCTATGTGGACCATGGATGGGTTCGGGAAGGCCTGGCCATCCGCGGGGCATTGATTTGGAAAATCATCTTCCTTATCCTCATGAAATATTTTTAGTTCCACAAGACTTTCACAAGGGGGTGGGTTGAACCCACAAGAGTGGGTTACAATTTTTCAAAGCAAGTAATTCTTCACAAAATTTGCAAGGTGGGAGGAATTAGTCAGGTACTTTCAATAGAAAGTACCTGATTGTTTCAATCGAAACATTCTTAGTTTCGATCGAAATTACCTTTTTTGCTTAGTTTCAATCGAAACTAACTAGTGAAGATTTTACTTGGGTTTTTACCCATACCCATGTTAAACCAAGAAATTTTTTTTTTTAGAAAGTAGTTTTGATAAAAACTAATTAGTTTCTATCAAAAGTACTTTCTATCGAAACCCTTTGATTAGAGGCCATTTGCAAAGGCTAATAGAAATCTGCAATTTTCAGGGCTTTGGGGCTGAAGTGCGGGGCTTAATTGGAAGAATAAAGAGATGTCCTTTTGCATCGCATGAGTACTCTGAATGACCTTTCTAAAAAATGTAGATTTGACAATTTTTGAATTAATTAGGTCTAAGTTTTTTTATGTACATCAAATGTAGGTTTTTTTATCTAATATAAACCTTCAGGTTTGACGTTCAATGAAACATAGTAGAAAAGAGAAAACAAAATTTGAAAAATAATAGTGCCCTCCATCTTTGAGCCTACTTTATATCAAATAAAAAATAATTGAATTTGATAAATACACAATAAGTTATAAGCTATGCAGTCAAGGTATGTAAAAATTATGGTTTACTCTACTTCAAACGTTCATAAAATATGCAATAATCATAAAAAAAATTGCATGCTCTCCATATAGATGTCACAAAACCAAATTTGAAGGAATCGCATTGATATCTATTTTAGAAAAAAAGTTATGCTCTATGAAGTCAATGTAACTTTTTGAAAATGACGTTTTCAGCAACATAGCAGTTTTTCGTGGGAGAAAAAAAAACCATTCAAAACAATTCAAAAAAAAAAAGAAAAAAATATATTTAGAATCTAGAAAGAAAATCCTAAAAGACTCTAGTTTAATTTGTCTTCCAATTTCAAACAGTTTAACGACAATATGCATCCAAATCTGAAGGTTTATTTCAAAATGTAGACTTAAATGTCCATTTAGGCAAAAAAGTGTAACCCACTATTGTGGGTTCACCTGACGAGGTCTAAAGAGACTATTTGGGTAATTCACGAATTAGGGCTATGTGATGAAACTCTTCATCACATGTCTTAGGATTCCCTCATGTCATCCTTGTGGTTCTCTTTTTGTGTTGTGTGGATTGTGGTATCCTATGTGTATCTTTATGATATCTCATCTGTAATAATTGGACATATTTCATGTCATGTTTGAGCTTCTTGTGTTTACCTTTGATGTAGTTTTTGGCATGATGTGGATCCTTTTCATATCTCCTAGGTTGGGGGAGTGAGCCTCAAGGTTCTACTTGGTTGGTTCACAAATATTTTTCCATCATGGCTCATTGTTGGTTAGTGGCTTTAGTTTCTGGATTTTGGATAGTTTATGTAGTATTCTAACATCTTGATTTTATCTTTATACAAACTTCTTAATAGATAACCATTACACTACTTTTTTATTCTCCATTCAAAAATGTAGATTTCACATCCACCCGATATACCTAGAAGTACTTTTGTGTTACACAATCCAAAATCGTTCTCATGGCTTCTATTCTAGCCACACAAACATGATAAGTTTCCTCAAAGTCAATTAATTCAATCTATGTATACCCTTTACAAACTAATATTTCTTTGTTCCACACTATGTGTCCATATTAATCTAATTTGTTCTAGAATGCCCGCTTTGTTCCAATGACATTCTTCTTAGTTGGTCTAAGAACCATTTCCCAAGTCTAGTTCTTCATAATCTAATCTAGTTCTTCTTCCATAGCTTTTATCCAATTATGATCACTGCAAGCTTTCTTCAATCTTTGCTTTAATTTCTAAAATTAGGCATAGATTAACTTTCTTTGGTATTTTTACATCTTCTAATGACACGTATTTTTTTCTTATATCTAATAATTTGATTCTCTGAGTGATTCGTCTACACATATCTAGGAGTATTAGAAATTATTATTGGAGCAACTTCTATATCATTTGTTGGAGTAAATAGTTCGATGTTTACTCTTTACTTAAGTTTACTTAGGTACATTCATTAATTGGGTAGATGGATATCATTGAGTCCAACTTGGACTCCACCTTATCTTAGATGGAAACGTCTAAATAGCCAACTAAAATGTTGAGTGTTACCTTGTTAACACTTTAAAAAAACTTGAAAAAAAAAACTAAGTGTTACCAAGGTAACACTCAATGTTTTAGTTGGCTATTTAGATGTTGCCATCTTAGATGATATTGTTGAGTTCTATCAGGAGACACTTGTCTCAACCATGTCCATGTTTCATATATGCTCTTGCCTATTTAAGTAGAACTTATTGTACCTTTGTAATCACTCCATTACCTCAATACAATCTAGTGTTGATAACATCTCTCTCCTGAAAGATGTTTGTACACAGGCTCCTAAGTATAGGATAGTTTATCCTAACATGGTATCATAATTCTTACAACTCTTTCTACTTTAGAGATTTTTTCATTTTGAGTCATGAGGTCCCTTGTTTGTCTTCTAGAATTTACCAGTGTTTGGTTGTATGTAATTTAATGTGTCATCCCTATTCCATCTTGTACCCATTCCGACTAATGGGTATCTTGTGGTACCTGGTTTGGTAAGTAGTTTCTGTTTTCTTCTAGCTTTATTGCTCAGTCAGCAGTCAGTCAGAGTTCACTGTTTTGGCTAAAATTCTTGACGGTCTTCGTGGTTCCCCTTTGCATGTTGATTTGTTCTCCTATGTTCGGTCCCACCAGTAGCCAAGCAAAGTTTGTATTTTTTGCTATATGTCCTGCGAATGCAATGGACAGCTTCGCTATTGCATCCATTATTGGATTAGACATGATTTGGTGCATTATCTTTATGGTCAGACCTTTTTACTGCTTGAGAGTCCGGTCCCTTTGTTTTATACGGGAAGACATATGCTCAGATTGTGCTATCCTCTATTTTTGTTGCCTACTAAACCTATGTGCGCCGGAGGTCGCCTTTCTATTATGACACTTTATCAACGTGTTCTTTGGCTCCTCTTAGATCTGTGATAGGGAGTGGATTGGATCAATGCTAGATCGACACTTATGCACTTTCTTACCCACACGACTTGGTCAGGGCTCCTTTCTGAAATTTCGCATAGCAGATAGTTCTATGTAAAGGCATCCATGTTGATTTCTTTACAGCCAAAATTTATTCAGAGGATTGGAACATTGTCTCTGGTAAGATTGCAAACATGAAAGGGTAATAAGCTGGAATGAAGCATTCAGTGCCTCTGTTGCCCATCTCCACTTGCAATACGATTTTGATTCATTCTTTTCTCTTGATCCTGCCTTGATCGGCTTTCACACGAGAAGTGGCTTCAGTCTCTATGGAAGTGGCTGCCGCCATAGCTTCTTCTGCAACTGCCGGCATCCGTGAATTCTCCGATCATGTTCAACATCGGGTACAGATTTCTTGGGTTCGCGTTGAATTTCATTTTTTATGGGCGTTCCCTCTTTGCATGGACCGGCTCCATTTGCAAGGATACGGTGGAGATACACGTACTAAGGTACATCTTGACGTGCCATGGCCTGATCAAGAATGTGCTCACTGCTAGTCCCTGGTCTGATTGCATTCTCAGACCCTTGCAAAACAGATCTTTTCTGATCGACACCTGAAAGAGGCGACTATCTTTTTTGTCGACACTTCGTGCTTAGCCACGTAGATCCGATGATGTCTAAAGTTTCCAGTTGGCCTATGGTTTTTTGCGGAGTGCTCATTGCAGTTCTCTGGTTTAACGGTGCATTAGCTGGCGGAAGTCCAACTCCGCAGATGCGTTCCTTTTTATGGCATGATCTCCTTCATTGTGACGACATATGCATTTAGCCCTTCTCTCACTTACAGTAAAATTTACGGGAGTCAAATTCCCTTGGTCGGCGGTGTGAAGACTTTTGTCGACTAGAGGGACTCTTTTTTGGTCGGCTCCATTACTAAATAACTTTTCATTTAATATCTGTCGGGGGTCGTTGTATTCTATGCATCCTCTAGTTTGTAGAACGTGCAGATTGGGTTACAAATTCTTTGAGTCCAACCTTTTTCAATGATCTCTAATTGAACCTATCCACCCATTATTGCACATGTTTCTTTTGGGAGATCACAAACTTTTATTTGACTATATGGCCCGCATCCGTTTGGCTCATGGATATGATTTGGGAGATATCCTCTTTGCCAGCCCGACGGTGGTTGTTTGATTAATTGTGTGTTTGTGGCAAGTAGATGTTGGTCGCCTATATGGCTTAGCCAACAACTTTGGCCTCTCCCCCATCCTACCAGACTCACATCTCCTTTTTGGTCAGCAGTTTTGAGTGGGAGGTGTGCTTCAAGGTGACTGCATACTTTTCTGACCATTTACTTTTGGCTGGCACTCCTTTCACATTGGACAGAGACTTTATGCAAGCAGGTTAGCTTTGCATAATATACTTTTCCGGTGTCCCTCCACTCATTGGAGTTGACGTTCAACATAAAATATTCCACAGATCCCCGTCTTCATGGTAGCACTCTCTTCATTGTTATGGTGGTAGCTGAATAAATTCCCACGTTCCTTTTGAAAGGTGCTTCAAACCAACGCTTTCTTGCTATGTGGCACACATTATCCAAGGCAGCTCCCATTGCCTCTTAATTGAGCTATAAGCATGTTTCGAGGAGCTTTGAAGGTAGGCTCATGCCGTGAATGCTAAGGCTTTGGGATTTATTCAATTTTTGACGTGGGTAAGACATTTGTTTCTTCTCCTACAATGGCCCTCAATATGTCCATTTGGGTGTGGATTTACATCATATCTAGCAATGTTTTGCATATGTCTAAGAAAGTTTTTGGTGGTTGTGGGGTGACGCACAAAGCCACCATCACCATCAGATCTAACCACCCAATCAACTCTTCTTGAGCCCTTTCCATCATGGGGCACTCTTTCTGACATGATGAGATGATGGTCACATGGTGACCAAACCTATGCCCCCAGGTACATAAGAGGGGTGGGTCATTTTTTCACCTTTCGGCCTTAATAGGCGTTTCTCTTCACCTGACCATAACTTGACATCCAAATTCCGGTTTTGGCAAATGAAGCATCGTCCCAAAGGTGATTTAATGCACTACTCATTGGTGTAATTTTTTTTCAAGTGTTTGCTTGAGTTGGTGTCCTTATGATTTAAAATAACACCCTTTCTAAGTACGACTTGTAGACACATTAGATCCAATGTCCATCCATGTCTTTGGGGATTTTTGCACACATGTTGTGCCATTTAATTTTACTCGAACTGAAGTATAAAGTGTCATGGGGGGTTGTGTAGAGCCTTTGTTTTCCCATCACAACTTTATCAAAGTGAGATTTCATCCACAACAACAGAAAAATTGTTGATATTCTACCTCATGCGAGTGTGTAGTTTCACCGCACACACCCTTTTCTTAGTGTAGACACCTAAATTTGGTCAAGAAAAATCAAACAAAGAGTGAAGTGAGCAAATCAAGCAAAATCATGAATTAATTGAATTATCAAAACAATTGGATTAATTAAATAAAAAATATCAATTAATTATGTAATTGATATTGATCAATTAATTGTATAATTAAATGAACTTAATTCCAACCCATTCAAGGTTCACATGGCTAAAGAAAATCAATAAAATAAATTAATGAATTCCTTTTATTCCTCACCAATCATGTGGGACAAAGCAAAATCAACCAATGAGGATTAAGGATTGAGCTCAGATGGATCAAGACCAAATTGATTCTCCATCACACATCTTTGAATTGCATCTTGACCACTCATTTTGTCTCTCTCTATTGAAACCAACATTTAAATTATCTCACCATTTGAAATCCTTAACTAAACTCAACCCTAATCATGGTTAAAACAACTCTACCCCTACCCTTGGGAAAACCTTTAAATAGAGCCCATTTTGAGAGAAAAAGAGGAGGACCACACAATCATGAGCAAAGCATCATCACCATAGGAAAATATATTTGACTTCATAGCGTTCACATTATAGATTTAGCGTAATAGTGGTCAATCTTGAAGCATTTTAGTACAATTTGAGCTAAATAGGGTATAATGCATCATTTTAGACCATCATTTCTCAACCTAAGACTCATTAATGGATGTTCAAAACTGAGAGAAAACTTTTTTCTTTCCTAGATAGAGAGCCATGAGATGCTCATTGCTCATGTTTTCAATTCAATTAGTTTAAATTGTTAGATTTTAAAGTTCAATTGATAAATAGTGATAGTAATCTCATGAAGATATATTTCATATATACAATCAATTGAAGATACACTTTTGGTCCCTTATGCATAGCCTAGTGACACATCATTTTAGTGGATATGTCAAGCCTCACCACCTCAATATTATGGGTCATTATCACACTGTTCGTGTTGATGCTTCCTTGGTTTTGGTTAAAGTGCATTGAGACACTCTTGCATTCATTTTTGTGGAGGCTTCCTTGGTTTAGCTTGAAGTGTGTTGTGATACTCTTTTTTTCCTTTTTAAGACTATTGCACCAGCATTTTCAACATGGTTGAGAAGTAAAAATGGTATTACTCTAACAACATCATTGGTTGTGTAGTGAAGATCACTCATGCAAATTCTTGTTCCATCTGTATCTTCGATCGACATATGCTATTTTCATTGTTGTCATCTGATCAATGTTCAAGAAGTGTCATTTGGAGCACTTATATATATTGTTGTATTTCTTTATCATCATCTTCTTCATCGGAGATCATCAGATATAGCACCATAGATCAGTCATCGATAGTTGTCTACAGATTCTTTGTGCTTCAATAATTTTTATGTTCATAATTTCAGGACATCTTTTTGAAGGCTTCTCAAATCTTCATGTTGTCTCTTTTGGCGAGGAGTTTTCTCCCACATGGTTTTCTCCTTTTTCTCTGGTTACGATAGATTGCATTGTAGTTGTACATGGGTACCCAACATGGGCTTGTTTTCGGGACCCATAAATTTTTTATTCTACATTGTTGCACTCCCTAAGTTGCACTTAAGATGAGGTGTTGGAGTAAATAGTTCATTGTTTACTCTTTACTTAAGTTTACTTAGGTACATTCATTAATTGGCTAGATGGATATCATTGAGTCCAACTTTGTCTCCACCTTATCTTAGAGGATATTATTGATTTTTATCATAACTCTCCTTCCTCCAGGTTGAGACACATGTCACAACCATGTCCATGTTTCCTATATGCTCTTGTCTATTTAAGAAGGGCTTATTGTACCTTTGTATTCACTTCATTATCTTAATACAATCTAGTGTTGATAACATCTCTCTCCCGGAGGATGTCTTTAGACTAGCTCCTGGGTATAGGATAGTTTATCCTAACATCATTTAGCACTTCACTTTCTTCACTCTTCTCTTCTTCCACTTTACCAGTTGAATCATCTGATTCACATCTGCTATATATCTCACAGATTAGCAAAATGTCTTCATCAACCTTCACATTTGTACTATCAACTATCCTTCATAGTATTTTATTGTAACATCTGTAAACTTTTATTTTAGTATCTAGTACCTAATAAATATGCCTTCATCAGCTCTGGTATCAAACTTTTCATGATTCTCCTCATCTTTTCTAATATACCATTTGCTTCCAAAAACATTGAAATACTTTACATAAAGGGTTCTTTAATACCATACCTCATAGGATGTCTTTCCAATATTCTTTCTAATCTAAACTTTGTTAAGTGTATATAATTAAGTTAGTATTGCCTCCTATAAATTTTTGGTAGGTTTTCTCCCTTTATCTTTGTTCTAACAACAACTTCTTAAATTATTCCACTAACTCTTTCAACTACATCATTCTATTGTGGTGTTCTAGGAACATAAAAATATATCTTAATCCCTTGAATCTCATAAAAAATGTAAAATTCTTCAGAAAGTAAATTCTCCTCCTTTGTCACACCTTGAACACTTGATTCTTATATCTACCTAATTTTGAACCATATCCTTGAATATCTTAAACTTCTCTAAATCTTCAAATTTTTCTCTTAAGAAAGTAACCCATGTCATTCTAGAGTAACTATTAATTAAGAACATTAAATACCTATCACCTTGTTAACTTATTGTTTTTTTTGGTCCACATAAATTGATGTGCACTAATTCCAATAGTTTAGTCATAAATTACTATTTAACATTGAAAGCCCTTGTGGTCTATTTTCCAACTTGACATTCTTTGTGAACATTATTAATTGGTCTTGTGAGTTTCTATGGATCTCTTAAACCCTTTATTATACTTATCTTTCTTGAATTTCCAAATTGATGTGACACAGCATCTGATACTATAGCCAAAGCTCATTAATATGAGACATCAAGAAATAACCAGTAGTTATCTTCAACTAATAAACATTTCCAATTGTCTTATTTATAGTAGAATCTATAGTTCTCGATCTCATTTTGATTTAACATCCATCATCCTAAAAAATAAGGCTATAGTCACATCTACCCATCACTTCAAGTATTATGATTCAAGTCATTAACACATTAATTATTATTATTACTATGCTTTCCATCAAACCTTATAGAGCCTATTCCAACTCTTTTGTTAGTTTGATCATCTCCAAATCTAACAACACTTCCATCGTATTTTCTAGTTTTACAAACTTACTCTTGTCACCAGTCATGTGATTTGAAGGACCACTATCAATAAGACAATCATCTCTATCCCTTACAACATGAAAGTTGAAGCCAGAATATCTTTAGTATTAGTAACAACTTCTAGAAATAATTTTTAAAATCTTTTAGTATAGTTATCAGAATAAGACACTTATTTAATAGCCAAGAGTAAGCATTGGTCATCATCATCTTAATCAGATTCATCACAAAAAATACTAGCATCCTCTCTGATATAATAATCTTTCTTATTAAAATTTTATTTTCTATAATTATTATTTTGCTTTGAAATTATGTATAGACATATGTAAGAATAATTATCTATCTTTCAACAACTAAATAATTTAAATGGTAACTTACCTTTTTATTTCTCAGTTTCTTTCTTCATTCTTCTCACAAAGTTTGCCTCGATTTCATCAAAATTTTCTTGTATTGAATCTTCATTATTTATTGGTTTATTGGCCTTGAAATAAGTTTTTGTCCTTGTGCCAATATTACCAAATTATCTCATTTCAAAAGAAAGTAATGATCTATAAATCTGTTATCTTGTATAGTGATCAAATTGTAAGATTCCTCTATAACAAACACTTTGGAACTATAGGCTAGGTAAGGGTTCTGAGTACCTTTAGCACTACATCATTTTCTTCAAAATTTCCACCAAGACTTTTGATCTCATTCACCACATCATCTATCTTCTGCAATTAGCTTGTTATGGTGTCATCCCCTTCCATTTACAATTTTATATACTTAGTCTTAGCATTTGCAACTTAGCTTGTTTGGCTATATCATTTCGCTAAAAAAAATAATTTTAACTTTTCCCAAACATCATGAGCAGTCTCCAAAGATATGTAACATTAGTCAATTCAACTTTTCATACAACACTAAAACTTGCATACATTTCCATTTCATTTTCTTCATATGCTTCAATTTCATCTAAAGTGTTTCGCCCATTTTTTAATTTCACATAATGATTTTCCACAACCTTTTAGATCTCTGAACTGACAGACACCATGTATCCTCAAATTTCCACTTTCCAATAAAAATATTCAGGTCCATCAAAAGTAGGAAGTGTCATTTTGTGGACCATAAAGATCATTTTAAGAGGTTAAGATTTTCTCTAAGGAACCAAAGTTTGTATACCAATTGTTGAATGTGAAAGATAATTGAGAGGCGGGGTGAATTAGTAGTCCAAAGAAAATATAAATATAAATTCTTTAATCTATACGACCAAACTTGCATTTATCCTTCAACATGTAAACATTAAAAATAACATAAATCATCAAACACATGAAACACCATATTTACAAGGAAGACCTTGTAAAGGGAAAAACTACAAATAGGATTAATTCTCAAATACAATAAAACTAGTCAGGGTGGCGTACAAAGAAAGGCTCACTACCAAAGGGCTTACTTCTTGAATAGATAAGGGTCACTACTAAAGATCTCACTCCTCAGATGAATAAGAATAAAAGATAATAAATGTACCATTTATATAGAAATAAAATATAATTGATAGATCTATAGCCACCTTTGGGTCATTTCTTCTACTAGCTAACATAGTAAAGTTCACAATATTTTGCACCACATATCACACTACTTCAAACATACAAGGAGATAGATCCTCTTTTATGAATCATCACCGCATAAGTATACACTTTCACATATTTTTCACAAGCATACACATATGCCACACTTATTCCTAAACGATTTATCCTTTATTTATACCAATCATGCAATTGCAAATCTCCCACAATTAGCCAGACACATAACCAAACATAATTTTGAAATAGGTTGTACATTTGAAAAGAATGAGAACTGGACAACAAGATTCCTTATTTGGGACCAAAAATATCTTCATACATGCTATGTTTCATCTAAAGTGAAATCACCCAAAGTTGGCCAAACCTAGAGTACAAATGTCATCAAACTTTGAAACTGTGTCTATGAAGTCCAAATTATTTTGTCAATTCAATTGAATGAATCTAAGGACATTACAAGATTATTCCGAAAACCACACCATCAAAAACTAAACTCAAAGAAATAAAAAATATGCATTTCACACAAAAAAAATATTGCTAGACATATTGACACTTAGACAAATACCATTTCCATTCCATTGCAATATAAAGCATAGAGACTTGAAACCAATTACTTCAAACACCTTCCAATAACATAAAAATACGCATCATCATATATGAAACATGAAGAATATGTGAAGAAGAATACTTCACAGAAAGTATGTTGGCATCAATACACAACGTGTCAATATCAATGACAATCATACCAAATAATCATACTAATTCATCACTTATCCAAACTAATTCATTATGATTAATAGAGCAACATTTTTATGTTTTATCTATTTTATGTTTTGTTAAAAGATTTTAGGCTTTGGTTCCTTGTTAGGTTTATCTTATTTAGTGTTAGTATTACTACTTATTTTTGTTAATATATTAAAAATTATAAGTCAATCGATCCTTATATGGTTTAAGACAATGGGTTTCTCTTAGTTTTAGGTATTCTATGTGGTTGTGGGTTAATTATAATTTTAGCTAGTGTTGTGATGATACCTTTTGATTGTATAAGGAAATTCTTCTCTAAGGGTTAGGGATTTTGTGTGTTTCCAGCTACGGTGTGGCTAAATGTTGCTTCCTAATAGTAATTCTTGACAACCTGTCTGATAGGACCAGTGCCTTTTCCTTGCTTGTTTATTAAAAAATATGAAAAATGATCTCATACAAAAAGTTGTTTAAAATAATGAGGTGAATGTTTGTTAAATTCATTCATACGATGGAGTGATATATGTAGTGACAAAAAATTGAACGTAACTAAATAGCACAATAATTATGTAGTGGTAAATAATAGTTATGCAATAGTTATTAGACCGGAATTACCCCATTAATGCATTGATACAAAAAGAAACAAGTCCACCTTTCCTTAAGGACCACCCCTTAATATTACATGAAGGTATATTATGATAAATTATTCTCTTGAAGAAACAAAGCATGAACCAAAAGCGACTTCATCAAGTTGACTCTTGACCCTTGGAAAGATGTAGCTTCAAGTTGTGTTCTTAATCTACGAGTGCTTAGCTCTCAAATAATATAGCCTTGAATTATTCAACAAAAAGCCCTAAGAGCTAACAAGAGAGCTCAATAATTTTTTGACGACTGTGAAAAGGTATAATTTAATCTACTATACTTTGAATATTTCTTGAAAACAATTTATTGAGTTCAATAGAAAACATTGAGCCTATCTTCAAAATAAAATTTTTACAACATGTATATTGTTCAAATTCATCAACATCAACAGACATCTAAAAATAAAAAGTATAAATCAAAAATGCCAAAAATTCTTCTCATATCGAACACCATCTCAAAGTGAGAAGTTGACATGAGATGATGGAAATTCCTCCATCTTCTGATGCCTCAAGCCTCAAAAAAGATCTTGTTACACTTTACCATCCAAAATTAGCACTAGAGGAAATAATACAACATATAAGAACCTAATTGAAAACATTCAAAGAATATTTCTAAATCGGTTATTTTGCAAGATCATCATAAATAACCTTACTAACATTAAAATTGGTCCCCATGACAAATATTTTGACTTCTATTCCATCCATTGAAAACATGTCATTCTTTGTTACCTCCTTTTCTTTACACCATGGTGCCTCAAAAGAGTTGATAATGATCGGAAACATGACCGCTTAAAATTCCCAATACTCTATCCTGTCGACATTGACATTTGATGTTTTTCACATCTATTGAGCATCCTCATGCAAACATTAATTTAATTCCTGTCTACGGTTCAAATGACAATATGCCTAGTGTATCCTATTGCAATAGCCTTATTCATTACCTATATGAACAACATTGGATAAGCATTTTAATTTATTGATTGGGTTGGAGAAGGATGCAAGCCTAATAAAACCCACTTAAATCAGTTTTATTTATTAAACTGATAGGCTTATTATGGCAAAGACTTCCACCGGATTGTTCAGATTTTCTGATAGATGTCTTACGCCAGAAATATTTAAGCCAGCTTAAAAAATGTGAACGGTGCATCATTCAATTCCCAAAAGAGATGTGGTCTCATGGAAGTTAATGCCTGCACAAATGCACAAAACGGTCTGGTGAACAGGCTTAGAAACTTTCAGGCAAATGCAGTGACTACAGATGGGTTTTATGCACTAAATAAATCTTGTAAGGAAGCTATCAAGACCAGTAAATTAGTGAAGCATGTTGGAGCATATTTGAATACAGTATGTGGAAGCATACACAGAGCACAAATTGTTTACAAAATGCCCGAAAATGCAATCTCATGGACGTCATGTGCGTAGGGTACATAGTGAATGGACTGTTGAGAAGGTTTTAAAAACTTCAATGATATCATACGGCAGGTTGAGGGTCGAAAATCGCAACCCCTGCTACCTTCCTCCTTGCCTACACACAAAAGTTTGTATCAAATGTGGAAGTTGTGTATGCTGTGATAGATATGTCTGGAGAATGTGGAATCCAGACAAGGCATGCAATTTATTTGAAGCCATACCACACTTAAATGTGGTCTCATCGGTTCGATGAATGCAAAATGGGAAAGAAAATGTAGGAAATTATCTTTGACAAAATCCTCAAACATCTGCGGTCTCATGGACTGCCATGATCGCAGAATATGCACAAAATAAATTTGGTGAAAGGCTTTATAAATTTTTTAGAAAAATCTATTGGTAGGATTAGAGAAAATTTAGAACCATTTTCCAGCGCCAAATTGCCCTGAATAGTGAATCCATAGAGCGATAGCGTAGATGTATTTCACTGAAGGGCAGCGAGTCTCATTTTGTAGGCGGCACCCAAAATGACGCTATGTATGGGGTACAACCTCTGTTCATATTAGCACAAAAGATATAGGTGTAAGAATTAAGCAATTCTAATATGCAAAAGAAGACCATGGACATCGAAGTTCATGAAATCATAAATAACAAAACAAGTAAGTATGACAAGATCATATTCAAATTGGGGGCCAAATTAATGGTTTGAGAATAGTGACTCCTTCAAGCAAGGGCATGTGAATTAGCTGTGGTTCATGTCATTTTTTCATGGGTATTGGTGGGCTTAGTGATAGTTTTATGCCAAAAGGAAAATATTGTGATGATGCAATGAATACTTAAGGAGCTATGAATGTAAATTTATCTACAATACATTTTTGGTGTGGATCCTTTCAAGGTTCCCAAAACTGCACAATGCCATTGGTTTTTGCAATAGAGTATATTCAAAGATGTGGAGCAGTAAACCTATGGAATTCGTGATTTTAGGATCTAATTGAAATGGTGATTAGGGGAATTGATTTTGAATAGCATGAAAGGTGCTTATATATATAATGGGATCAACTTTGGAAAGGGGAAATGTGCAATTGCATTGATGGGCTTATTAAAAAAAAAGTTTCTAGAGAGAGAGAGAGAGATTTTTATTTTTCTATAGGTGAGAGAGAGAGCTATATTTTTCTATAGGTGTAATCATTGCGCCTCGTTAAAAGCCAAGGGAATAGGACTCCCATTAGAGGTTGTATCCTATTTTGCTCTTCATAATTTCGATGAGCTTATAGTTGATAATTGAACTAAAGTACATTTGGATTAGCTTTCAAATGATTGATAATATATTTCACACACACACACACACACAATGTAATAAAAATATTATATGTTATCTATATAGCATAATTGATCTTATCATATATTAAATATTTTATATATTTAAAATAAAATTATTTGATATCTTATATGTATTATCATAATCTAAATCTGAAATATAATATAAATTCATAAAATATTTATACGAAATACTTATTAATTCCAATAATAAAAACAACACATTGTAAACAAAATAATATATAAAATAATAATAAATGCTAATGTTACAAAACATTATAACAAATTACATATAAATGAATGCTAAATATAAATATATAAATAGCGACTAATGGTAAAAGTCGAGACCAAGGAAAGGTCATTACCTTTCCCCACCCCACGCGAGTACATATGGGAAACGACAAAGAAAGGAAAAATATGGAACAACAAGAAACATCAAACATAGAATAAACATAGTCTTGAACAACCAATCAAAAATCAGTAAACACACAGTCAACACAGTCAATTCGATTAGCATAGTCAACTATTACAATCAGCCAAGACAATGAATACATCGAGAAAGGAATATACAAAGATAAACACATCAAGTCTGCAATAAAGAAAAAAACCATATCAAGATTATTTACAATAGAATTTGGAAAACCCATTCTTAAGGAATATTGCAAATCAAATTTTAGAATTATAGAGTGGAGATAATTTCTCATTGCAGTAACAAAACTAATTCAGCAATATATAAAACTAATTCAGCAATATATTATTATTAGCCAGCACTCAGAGAGAGGTAATTGGTTGATTTGGACAACCCATTCTTAAGAAATATTGCAAATCAAATTTTATAATTATAGAGTAGAGATAATTTCTCATTGCAGTAACAAAACTTATTCAGCAATATATTATTATTAACCAACACTCAGATAGAGGTAATGGGTAGAGTTCATTCCTTTGTGAAGCACTCTGTGATTTTATGCCTCTTTCTATAAGAGGATAATCCCAAAGACAACAGACGCGGCAAATCAAAATTAGTTAACAACTAAGCAACGCTATTGTCAATGATATTTATGATTATTTATTATGAAAATGATCCAAGCTCATGCTTTGTGGAGGGCATTCTTAATGAATGTCAGAAGATCCGAGACATTCTTTGTTAAGGACATTCTTAATGAATTATAAGGACAGTCCAAGAGGCATTCTTAGTGAATGTCATAATTTCAAGCTGGAAATATAGAGAGATTGTGATGATCTCTTGGATATCATATATATTAGTATGGAAAAATACATATGCATGTGTGACAAAGGAATACACCTTGATGTGTATCTATAAGGTTTGGAAAAAGATGGAATCTCTTCCTAAGACTTATAATGATGGATAAACCAATATTGGTTATCCTGTTGACCTTAGTGGAAAGAAATCAAAATGAGATGGTGAATAGTTGAGGACCATTCTAGTCTTGGTCACAAGGCAACTAGGGCCCCTAGAGGTGCTCATTAGAGAACTAGGAACCTAATTTTGGGCTCTTGCTAAGGATTAGGTGGGAGTTAATTAAGGATCAGAATGTATTTTTATTCTGTGCGCGCTGGTGTGTGTGTGGAATGTACTAACAATTGTTCCAGGTTTTCACATCAAGGAATCAAGCTACCACCAACCTAGGAGGTGGGGACATTACAATTAAAATTGTCTATAATGAACTTTTGGCCATGTTTAAGTGATACATAAATTAATTTATTCCAATTGATCAAGTTCATGTAGCAAAGGAACTTGACATGCTACTCAAAAGATAACTACAAATTTTAAGAAATTGACAGAGTGATACATGATATTTTCCAATTGTGTAAATTCTAAAGTTACTAAAGGAGAAAAATATTGATAGCATAGATATCTAGCTAACAATATGGTCCTTCCAAGCATAATGATAATCTAGTAGAGAATTGATTCTTATCCATTGGGCCATAAAGTCCAAGTCAATCTAATATAATAGGGAAATAAAGACACTTTTATAAATAGAAGAAAAAAAAACACGTGCACTAAATTAAAACAGATAAAAGAAAGTATCCAAAGAAACTAGTGCACAATTATAGTTAGATTTTGAGAAGAATGTAATTATACAAAATGTTGAGTTGCATCTATGGAGAACTTTGAACCTAATTTTCAAATGGCCTTCATATTGAGAGATCAAAAATTAAGAATTTCTGTAGGTTTTCTAGATACTATATCATATTTATGTAATCAATCTATGCTATGTTGGGAAAGGGTTTGTTGTTCACCTTACAAAACTTATACCCTTAAAATTCATAATATTTTTTCTATGTTTAGGAGGGCTAGAGATTGATATATCACATGGCTTAGAAAATTTTATGACCACTTTATATGTGTTATGTAATATTGTTATAAATATCTATATTAGGTTTACATATTAGATATAAAAAAAGCTTAAATCAAAAATGTAAATGAGAAATCTAACGAGACAAAGACTAGATCCCATATTACATGGTTTGAGATTAAAAAGACTTAGGATGGAAATTATAACGAGGGTCTCAAAGAATTGTAAATTTCTTTTGTTGAGATTCGTATTAGATAAAACAAGGCTCAATTGGAATAAAGTCAAAACCTAATTTACTATCACTAACTCATTTTGTGTTTGTTTTATGTTGGCCTAATAATACTTTTGATCATGTAACTGTTGCATTACTATTTTTCACCGTTGCATAATTGTTGTGTTGTTCAGTTATGCGCAACTATCTGACGTTGTGTATATTGTTGCATAATATGAATGAATTTATCAAACATTAACCACATCATATGTTGCCAGAGCTTCTGGGTGCTTGAAGATTCTTTTGCTTGGCATGTTTGCCTGCATTTAGGTATAGTTGATTAAATTCCATGATGTATAAATTGTTTTTCAAATCTATAAATTTAATTGATTCATTTATCTATATGCAATTCTGATATCAAGTCCCCTTTCCTTCATAATCATGATTGCACGGTATAAGTGTAGAATTTTCTACAGCTGTAGTTGCAAATCACAATATGGATCTAGCAAAAGAAAAAGAAGATAAACAAGGAGATATAAAACTGAGAAGGGACAAGAGAGCATAAATAATGAAATTTAATTAACCATTGTTCTATTACAATCTGCATATCGATGCATGATTTATACAATGCTAAAACTCTCATTTGAAAGAGAAAACTACGGTGAAGGCATAAGCTGATCAGAAGTTTCCTCAGTTAGGCATATACATGTGGAGAAATTAACTCAAATGATAAACTAGATCATCAATTTTCACAGAATTAAGACTAACACTAATTATTCCAGATCTGGAAATCACAAAGGAAGTGGATAGATCAACGAGTTTGAGATCGATCTATGAATTACGGATGTAAGAGAATGTTTTACACTAACACTCCTCTTAAGGATAACTAAGGAAAGATAAACCTATCGAGAAAAAGAAGAGGGAAGAGGGAAAACCTAGTGGGAAAAAAAATCCCCTCAAAATTCACACTAAATCAACATTTGCATTGCAGCTACAATGCTACAACATCCTTCGCTCTAAGGTCTGGCAGACAGTGAAATGAAAAATAAGACTCATTTGTTCCTCCACAAAGAAGAGAATGAATGCCAATACAAAATGTAGCATAGCAAACGCTGTAAGAGGTTCCTCTACAACAAATGATGCCTCTTCCTTTCGCAAGATAGAAAGCTCATGCTGTCAAGCTGCTGAATTCCCAGTCAAGTGAAATGCATGAAGGAATCAAGATGAGTGGTTCTATAAAATACTCATGTTTCTCCAATCTGATGCTGAATTGCAACTTTTCCATACAAGACTCAAGAACAGTGACCATTGAAGGGTGAGATTTGTTCAAAAGAGAATTAGGATGTGCCAATATAGTAGCATGGAGTGGCTCAGAGAGAACAAGATAATCCAAACCAAAAGAAGATGCAACTCGATGTGACATGACATTAGAGAGAAAAAATGTCCTCTAAATTATCATCATAATCAATGAGAGATTCAACAAATAAATGATAAATGTCTAATAGGATGATATCTCGCTCATCAAGAGGACAAGAATGAACTAGTTGAAGAGAATCTAAAATAGCATTTGAATAAGTCAAGATCTCTATCAAACTTGCAGGTGGAGGTGAATGAATAGTTTCCAATACTGGAGATGTAGAAAGAGGACCATCTATAGGAGATATCTATGAGTAATCAAGACACTTCAAATAAGCAAGCTCCTCTTCAATGTCATCATCATACATAGGATCATCATCATTGTCAAGGGAGAGAAGCATGTCTACTGTTGGATCATCGAGGAATGAAGGTTTAGTAGGATCTCCATATAACTCCCATAGAGCGGCCCAAAAAGTGTGAGGGCACTCAACGTGTGATAGGGTCCATGATGTGTGGTCACCAACACTTAAACTAATTAATCCTAAGACATGATCATTTCTACTTTCCCAAACAGATTTCTGCCAACATGTACTTGGTTCAGGAATAAGTCCATACAAATGTGGCAATAGATGAACCCATCGACAGTGCTTCAGGATTCCATCATGCCAAGATTTATAATTTCCTTCTTCCAAAATGATGATAAATGGATGATATTTTATTCCCATTTTATCCTTAAACTACCCCCTTCTAGAACTTTATTTTTAGTTCATGAATACAGAAAAGTAGTTAAGAAACACACACCCAAGACAATGAAAAAAATTCATTCTCAAATAGCTCTAATTTTTAATACCTTCAAAATGATTGCTATGCTTCTTCCTTCTATTAGCTTTAGCTCTAATACCATGTAGATTTTTCTATAGTTGTAGCTGCAAATCACTATGGATCTAGCAAAAGAAAAAGAAGATAAACATGCAGATATAAAACAAAGAAGGAAAAACATAGCATAAATAATGAAATTCAATTAACCATTGTTCTATTACAATATGCATATCGATGCCTGATTTATACATTGCTAAAACTCTCATTTGAAAGAGAAAATTATGGTGAAGGCATAAGCTAATCAGAATTTTCCTCAGTTAGGCATATACATGTGGAGAACTTAACTCAAATGATAAACTGGATCATCAATTTTGATAGAACAAAGACCAACACTAATTACTCCAGATCTGGAAATCATAGAGGGAGCGGATAGATCAACAAGTCTAAGATCGATCCATGAAATAAGGATGTAAGAGAATGTTTTATGCTAACAATAATTGAATATCATCGTGTAATTCATTTCTACCACTGTTGGATTCTCCATCACATCAAACTTGCCCAACATTGTGTCATTCTCATAGCAAGTCTATAATTGTCCGTAATAATTGTGATGCTACACATAACACATTTGGATTTTATACTTTGTATGCATATACTTAACTAACAACTGCCACTTCATTTATCACAATTTAATTTGTAATGTACTTACTACCACAAGCTATAAAAACATTGACAGACATGCTTAAATCTTCAATGCATGGTAGATTATTCTGGATGCTTATTATCATCCCTAACTTTTATGATGACATTGATTTCAACACTAAGAAGGTAATGTAAGAGTTTTTGACAAGAAAAATCTAAAGTAAGACATTTTTCTATTGTGATGTATCAAGTTTTGTAATCCACCAAATTATGACTAATGTAATACACTAGATGCTCTTTTCCATTCTTATCATGTTGAGCTAAGACATCAAGTGAAGCTTGAGAAGAAGAAGTGTATAAAAAGAATGGTTGATTAGGTTGGGAAGGTTGTAAGATATTAGGATTAGCGAGATATTGTTTGAATTGTTTGAATGTCTATTTATAATCATCATTCCAAGAGAAAGTAGAGTCTTTCTTTAACAAGGAAGTGGAAGAAATCATATGATTCACCAATTTTGATACAGAGCGATGAATAGCTTGTATTTTTCCTTGCAAACAACAAAGTTGTGAAATTTTTTGGGGAGGTGGCATATTAATAACGATGACAATATTTTCAGTATCCACCTACATACCCTTGTTTAAAATGATGAATCCAAGAGGTTTTCCATTGTCCACACCAAAATCTCATTTTTGAGGGTTCAAACGCATGTTATATTTACTCATTCATTCAAAGATTTGTTTAAGAATAGGAACATGATCCTTACGATCAATAGACTTGGCAATAATTTCATCAACATAATCCTCCACAATCTTATGTATGTAATTGTGGAAGATAAGGGTCGTAGCATGTTGATAGGTAGCACCCGCATTTTTCAATCTAAAGGGTATGACAACCAACAAAATGTTCCACATGGATTAATAAAAGTGGTTTTGTATTTATCTAGAGTAGGGATGAAGATTTGATTATAACCATAAAAACCATCCATGAAAGATAATAAAGCATGTCCCATCGTAGAATCCACAATCATGTCAATATTAGGTATCGAGAAATCATCCTTCAAGGAAGATTTTTTTAAGTCACAAGAATTAGTACACATTTAAATTTTATTTTCACCCTTAGATACAACTAGAATGTTTGAGATCCAAGGAGGGTAGTAAATATAATGAATAAATCCAAAATTAAAGAGTTTTTCAATTTCAACTTTCACAAGAAGAGTAATACTAGGATTCATTGTGTGTATCTTTTGTTTTATTGTCTTCATGTTAGGAAGAAGGACAATGTTATGCATGAAAATATTAGGGTCAATACCAAGCATATCAGAATAAGCCCAAGAATAGACATCAGAGAATTCAAGAAGAAGAGAAGTAAGCTCATTCCATTCATCCTCATCTAGACATTTTCCAATTTTCATGACTTTTTCAGTGTTATAAGTATTCATTTGCACATCTATTGTATCAGTAAACAAAATATTACTTTATTGAGAGACTTCCATAGGAAAAGGTAGATCATGTTCCAAAATAGTGTCTTTCCCGACGTATGCTTCATTCAAACAATAAGTAAATATCCTATTATGATGAAAAGGAGGAAGATCATCATATTTAGCTAAAGCATTATCAGTACTAAAGGTATCTAAAGAAGATTGTTAATCAAAATCAATGAGATGATGATTCACAACTTTAAAAGGTCAAAAGTATATATTGTTAACAATGAGAGTAATTGGTTGTGGCTACTTATAAGGATTAAAACCTAATCCATAGGAATTTTCATGTCCGTCATTATCCAAGGGCACTTGAACTCCTTATTTGTATTTTCCATAGCCCTTTCTATCGAATCCATATTTTGCTAATAAATGATAACTAGGGCCATTGCTAGAAGCCATATCCAAAAGAGTTGGTTCATAAGTCACTATGTCATAAAAATAGGTTTGGTAGTTTTTAAAGATTCACTAGTGGAAGCAGTAACAAAGTTGTTCCTACTCTCATCAAAAAGAGGAGTTGATTTTATAGATTCTGTGTCAAGTTTAGGTTGTTGACGTTCATGTTTTGGAACTTTGTACTCTCCAATATAATTTGCTGTAAAATCTAAGGAACCCTAATCATCATCTGAAAGGACACTAGTAGGAGAAGAATCATCCTTAGGTTCTTGATCTTGTTTTTCTTCAATAGACACAAGTTCAGTGCTTGATTCACCATTCAAACAACTATTTCGTCTATCATCCACCATGAGAGTGTACATCAATTTGTTATACATAAACTTGAATTTTGCATGAAGAGTCAAGGGAACAACATGCATAGTACATAACCAAGGTCTACCCAAAAGAAGATTCTAATTAAGAGGTCCAGGCATCACATGAATATGAGTGTCTAAAATAACGGGACCTGCCTTAATAGGAAAGTTAATGATACCCTATGTTTTCTTAGTAACATTTTCAAAGCCACGAATGGGAATAAAATCAAGTTTAATAATTGAAATATCAACTTTGATCTCTTTTAACATGTCCATACTATAAATATTTAATCCATACCCATTATCAATTAAGGTCCTATGAATGACATTACCCTTGATAAGGACATCCACCATAAGAGAATCATGTTGACCTTAAACTTATTTAGAGGCTAAATCATCATGAGTGAAAATAATTTGAGTCAATATATGCATTGTATGCATACATTCCAAAAAGAAATTAATGTTATCTTGATTAGGCAGAGGAGTTGGAAGAGTGGTTAAATATTTTTGCAAGGATTCATGTGATATGTAGGAGTAGATTGAAGGAGTTCCAAAAGGGAAATCTTAGTAAGAGTAACACGTAATTATTCTGTGAAATCATACTCATTTCAAAGATTGGGAGGTAAGTGTGGTGTTGGAGGAAGAACAAGTTGGGAAGGTGGTATGGAAGTGGGTGTTTAAATCTAATGAATATTATCATATCCTAGATCATTTAGTTTTTTCATTGGTCAAAACAAGTATACTTTACAGAATATATCGGAGATAGCCATAATGATGATTTAGCCAGGATTTTTCTAAGTGTTCAGTGTATTGGTGATTATACAGTCTAGGATGGTGATTTTAGTGTGTGGTGATAATCTATAGGATTCAGATGATGTGATCTTACAAGAAGTATGTACATATTTATATTTACCTATATCTATGATTGTGAAAAATGATTCAATGTATAGTTGCAGATTTGAGACAAGCACCATTGATATCGGCAAGAACAGTCAACTGGTCAAGTCAAGGTGATGAAATCAAGGTAGCAATTAATTATATTTCAAAGTTTTTTTAAATTGAGAATTATATTTTTGAGGGCCATCTCAAGTAACACATTTTAGGTTTATCCCATCGACCTAAAAGTGTTTATAAGAGACAAAAATGAAGGATGAAAGAAGGAAGAGAGTTGATGTGATGATCCTTGCAGTTGCACTAAATGTTTGTATGAGAAGAGACATGATTTGAGTAGTGTTGAAGTGCATCTGTCAAGAAGAGTATGCTACTTTTAGATGATTTTATTTGAGTTTATTCTCAAATAAATTTCTAATCGGCTTGTGATCAAAATCCTCTAACAAGGTTACTACTAAAAGGGTATGCATGATCCTTAAGTTCTGAAGACTAAATCCTCTAACATGGTGACTCTTAGGAGTTATAAATCCCTTAACTAGGTAGTTCCTAACAGGACTTTGTAATAGCTTTAAATAGGGCTAGATATTCCTAATCACGCATGCCCTTAATAGGGTGGTTGTAATTCTCCAAGTATAGGGAAATAATTATTGGTGCACTAGTGAGATTTGTGGGTGACAATTTCCACTGTGTTTTTCCCTCTAACAAGGGTTTCCATGATAAAATATTGATGTTATTGAGTTGAGTTAATGGATGTATGTTTTGGTATGCTTTTATGTTATCTTTAGCTTTCCATGTTGGTTACTTTGGAAGTCGATGAAAATATTTTATAGATCAATAGTTACATTAATTCACCCCCCTCTTCTCAGTGCATTATAGCATTAAAAATTGGTATCAGAGACTAGTTCCCTTGAAGAATACTAACAACTTGGGTAGGATCCTTAAGGAAGATATAGAGAGTTTGAGATATCAAATGAAACTTGAAAAACAACTTAAAGATGCAGAAGAGTCCATCAACCAGTTGAAGGAGAAACTCAAGTTAGTAATAACTGAGAGGGGGGGGGGGTGAATCAGTGGCTTCAAAAATTTATCCTTTAAACTTTAACCACCAATCAATACACCTCAGATTATTAAGTCCCTACAAGATGCATGCCATGAAATACTTATAATAATTAACTCTCTGTCAGTTTACCTTGTCTGTCCTTATTCTCCTTGATAACCGATAAGCAATAAAACTATTTATTGATACTTAGTAAATATGCAAAGTATACCAATTAATCCAGAAATGCATATGTGAAATGTAAAACAATAAAGTAATAAACCATACACACATAACACATGGAATTTTAACGTGGAAACCCTGTTAAGGGAAAAACCACTGGGACCGGTACCCCAAATTTTCACTCTTCTGAAGTGAGCCCTATTAGGAGCCAACCCTTTTAAAGGTTACAAACACACTATTAAGTGTGACCTTGTTAGAGGATTTTAATAATAGAATGTCACTTGATATCTGGCATGTATATGCTACCAATAATGATCAACCTCTATGGGAACAATAGTTATCTGCCATATCTGGTGCTACCTAACTACATCAGCCTCCTTCTTAGACTCTGTGTCACTATAGAGCACTCAATGCTATCTTCATGACAATCTTTTTGGCAATCTGTTAGGATATACCTCAATTATAGAAGAATGTTAAGTCCTTCTCTATTAAGAGACATAATGCTTCAATGGTTAAACTGAAACAAAATGACTTGTTTCGAATGCAACTTGAATTGTAGATTTTTAGATCTATTTAAGTACAATACCTCTATAATCAATGTATCAATTCAATTCTTTGTGCTCCACACTTTCTACTTTGTGATGCTATGCTTCACTGTTCATCGGTGTCCATAGAATTCTTTAGCTCTTCTTCAGCTTGATTGATCAGGACTGTATGAAGTTATCCTTCATTAGTTTCTCTTCAACATCCTCTTTCTATTCACTCCCCTTCCTGTGTATGTGAATGCTTGTGATTACCGAAATGAATTATGCTTGTCTCTTATATAGACATGATGTTCCTTAATTCTTGATTCTTGATTGTTGGCATGATAAACAATCCACCCAATTTGATTTACATCTTTAACTCCTGATTTATCTCGTAGTTATATTCTTGCCAACTATACAAATGTTCTTTAAATCAATTACTTAACTCTAGTTGAATAAAACAAAGAAAAAAACTAGTTAAGTCTATCCTTAAGCTCTGTCAGCTATATATTTTGTCATTTTCTGAACTCTCTATTCTATCGGTCAACTCTGCAGTTATTCGTCGGTGACAATTGCCAGCTCCATCGGTGCAACTCTAGTTAGCTTCGGTATCTCCGTCTGTCGGGCATCATAGGATTTTTTTTGTTGTGAAACACTTTCTTCTGCTCGTTGGGCATCACTGTGACTTTTCCTTTGCCTTTATCGATGGTGTGCACTCCGTCGGTGTTGTCTGTCACTTAGTGAATACTTGACTTTTATATATTGCTGAGAGCATAACCTTTGTTCCATTGATTCTTTGAATTCTTTGGCATTATGTACATGACCGTATATATTATATCAAGTTGACATCAATGACAATACAAACCATTAATTGATTTAATGCCTTGCATTATCTTCAACTTAACATTATCAAACATTCAATCAGTTACATGTCATCAATCTCTCCCTTTGGAATTGATGGAAACATACTATATTATCACACTATACTATTTCTAATACAATATGAAATACAATTATTGAGATTCATCAAATTATCAACCAGTTTCTTTTGATAACCGATACAAATGTTTGACTAACGGTAAGCTTTGTGTTAGCTTAGATTTGATTCTTGCAGCTTTCTGTGTTTCTTGTACTGATGTGTTGTGTTCTCTTCTTGTGTCAATTTCTCTCTTTTGACTGTTCTTGTTTTTTGATGTTTCTGTCTTTTCTCAGCAACTCTCCCTGTGTATATGATTCCTTCTCTCAAATTCTCTCCTTGTGAATATGATCTCTCCATGTTTGGAGTAATCTGATGATGAATAATTTCTTGTGATAATATGGATACATTCTCTCCCTTTGACAACAATGCCAAACAAATATCTCATAGATATCTGACATTAATGTCAAGTGATTTTTTCTCTCAATCCATAATATATTCCTTGAGTTTCCCTTATCCATCAGCAATACATCAATATGATATGGTGCTCAGTTCTAATATATACCTTTCTATATATAGATGTAGCTTTGAAGTTCATCTTTTTGTTTGCTTGGATCAACATGAATGATATTCTTATAATATATAGGTTGATGCAGCCTTTAGTCTTTTACTGACTGATAGACAAGGGTTTGACCCCTAGTCTCTTTCTCAGGTACTCAAATGTATCCTTGGGTAGTGGCTTGGTGAAGATATCAGCCAATTGTTCTTTGGATTGCACATACTCAAGTATCACCTCTTTTTCTTTAACTTGTTCTCTTAAGTAATGATACTTGATTGCAATGTGTTTAGTCTTGGAATTCATGACTGGATTCTTGTAAATGTTTATTGCACTTGTGTTATCACAATAGATAATCACTGGTTCTAAGATCTTCATATGCATACCTTCCAGTAACTATTTGATCCATGCAATATTTGAGCAGTTTGCAGTAGCAACAATGTATTATACTTCTGCAATAGACTATGAGATGCATCCTTGCTTCTTGCTAGTCCATGTGACAAGTCTGTCACCCATAAAGAATGCTCCTCTAGTTGTGCTCTTTCCGTCATCAAGATTTCCAGCCCAATCAGCGTCGGTAAACACCTTAAGTTCAAATTTGCCATCTCTTTTATACCATAAGCCAAATTCCTCAGTATTCTTCAGATATCTTAGAATTATTTTTATAGTAGTCATATGTGATTCCTTGGGGTTAATAGAAAATATAGCAACAATTCCTACTGCATATGCAATATCTGGTCTAGTGTGTACAACATACATGAGTTTTCCTATCATTGATCTGTACAAAGTCTGATTTACCTCTGGTGTCTTGTCTTCCTTTGTTAATTTTCATCCAGTAGCCATCGGTGTTCCAACAGGTTTGGAATCTTCCATCTTAAATATTTTTAGGACCTCTTTGATGTATTTGGACTGTGTAATGAAAATACCTTCATTTTGTTGAATGATCTGTAGACCAGGAAAGAACTTGATCTCTCCAAACATAGACATCTAAAAATCTTTGCTCATCTCATCAGCAAATGACTTACATAGTATATCATTGCCTCCAAATATGATGTCATCAACAAATATTTCAGCAATCAAAGTGTTAGCATCAATATCTTTTTTCAAATAAAGATTTCTATTTTCACTAGTCCTTATGAATCCAATACTTATTAGATAAGAATGAAGTCATTCATACCAGGCTCTAGGAGATTGTTTTAATCCATACAAGGCTTTTTGAAGTCTACATACAATGTTCCTCTTGTCTGGATCGACAAACCCTTCTGGTTGCTCAATGTATACCTCTTCTTCAAGTATTCCATTTAGGAATGCTGACTTGACATCCATTTGATATACTTTGAAACCTATGATGTAGCATAAGAAATTATTATTCTTACTCCTTCTAGCCTAGCAATGGGCGCAAAGGTTTCTCCATAGTCTATACCTTCCTCTTGTGCATACCCTTTGCATACTAGTCTTTCTTTGTTCCTTGTGACTTCTCCATTATCATTCAACTTATTCCTGAATATCCATTTTGTACCGATGACATTTTTTTTATCTGGTCTTGGCACAAGTGACCATGTTTTGTTCTTCTCAATCTGCTCAATCTCATCATTCATAATACTTATCCATTCTTCATTATCTAGTTCAGCATTGACAGATTTTGGTTCAAACTCACAAATTAAGCAATTTGAGTTTAAAAACTTACTTCTTGTTCTTGTACTAGATTTCTTATCTCCTATGATCTGGTCCTCTGGATAGTTCCTTCTTACATATCTTGCAAGTATAGGTACAACTCTTTGTGTATCAGCTTGATCTTCATTACCTTGCACATTATCTTGATCATTATCATGACCGTCGGTAACAGCATTCTGACCATCAGTTGCAACATTTTATTATTTTGGAACTAAGCACTGTTGCCCAGGTAGAGTTATGGGATCTTTACAATATACAAACTTGTTGTAGTCCTCTGGTTCTTTGTGCTTTCCAGCTCATTCTTTTCTGCAAATTCATCAATCTTTACATTTGTACTTTCAACTATTTTGTTAGAAGCCTTGATTAGACATTTAAAAACTTTGCTCTTGGTAGAATACCTCAGAAAAATACCTTCGTCACTTTTGGAGTCAAGCTTTCCATTTCTATCATCCTTTAAGACATAATATTGACTGCCAAATATTTTGAAGTAACTTACATTGGGTGTTTTACCATACCATAGCTCATAAGGTGTCATCTTTGTGTCCTTCTTCAATTGTACTCTGTTAAGTGTATAAACAAAAGTGCTGACAGCTTCCCTCCAGAAGATTTGGGTGATGCCTTTCTCTATCATCAGTGTTCTTGCAAAATCAACTATTGATATGTTCCTTCTCTCAGCAATCTCATTTTGCTATGCTGTTCTTGGTGTAGAAACCTGTCTTTTTATACCATGCTTATTACAGAAATTAGTGAATTCATCTGATATAAATTATCCTCCTCTATCTAATCTTAAACATTTTAGATCCTTACCACTTTGTTTTTCTACCATAGCCTTATACCATTTAACCATCTTGAATGCTTCAGATTTTTCTTTTAGAAACATGACTGTCATCATTCTAGAGTAATCATCAACAAAGAGAATAAAATATCTATCTCCATAATAACTCTTTGTCCTCATAGGTCCACATAAATCAATATGGACTAATTCTAGAATATCATCAGATGTATGGGTTTTACTTTTGAAACTAGACTTTATCATTTTACCTTTTTGACAATTTTTGCACATGATGTTGTTTGGCTTTGTCATCGTCGGTAAGCCTCTTACACTTCTTCTTTTCGCTTATTTTCATCATGTTGTCAAAATTCACATGACACAATATTTTGTGCCACAACCATATGTCTTCGTTTCTAGTCATTAAGCAAGTGGTGTTAGTATCATTCAGATAGAATAAGTTACCTTTAGTCTGTTCACCGGTACCAATCAGTTTTCTTGATTCATTGAAGATCTTTGCCTTCTTGTTCTGAAATGCTACTCTGTGACCTGAATTATTCAGCTGTGAAACGCTCAAGAGATTATAATTCAATCCTTTTACATAATAAGTATTTTCACATTTAATCAGGTTATTCGGCATTATTGTTCCTTTACCTTCAACTAGAGAAGGTGTATCATTTTCCATTCTTACTGTACCACCATTATAATATTCAAAAGTGTTAAACTTTTCTTTGTCACCGGTCATATGGTGAGTTCAGCCACTATCTATAATCCAGATATCATTCTTACTAACCTTAGATATGAGTGAATTTTTTCATACCTTTCATCTTCATCTGAATCATCCTTCATAGCCACAAATACCATCTCGATGTCATCATCAGGTTCGGTGTCAGTATCTTCATCTTTGCAAGCAGCTAGGTAGCTAGCCTTCTTGCCTTTGTCCTTGTAGTCTCAGGTATCTCTTCTTTCTGATTGTCGGTAACCTCTGTAATCTTTGTTATCACCTCTGTCAAATTTCTTCTCAAAATATCTGTCATTGCTTCTGTCATCTTTCCTTCTGTTAGGACATCTTGTAGCAAAGTGTCCAATCTCTTTACAATTAAAGTATACAAGTGGTAACTTGCCTTTGTATTTTCCTTTTCCTCTTTGTATTCTTCTAGTCATAAGTGCTTCTATTTCATCTAGATCTTCTTCTTCACTTTCACTTTCACTGTCTCTTCTAGATGAGAATCTATGATTGGATTTGCTTATTTTCATAGAAGACTTAAATGCAAACTCTAAACTTGGTAAGACACTATTGTCAAAGTTATTCATCTCAAATAAAATCAGTCTACCGATTAAACTATCAAGAGTAAATGTATTGTTTTCTATTACTCTCATTTCTTGAATAGCAAAAACTCTAATAGCATATATAGGCAATAAGGTTCTTAAGATTTTACTTAACACTGTCTCCTCTTCAAGTGTACCTCCAACACCTTGTATAGCATTGACTACTTCTTTTATTCTTGTATTTTATTGTGTGATGTTTTCTCCTTGTTTCATTCTGAGATCATCAAAGGGTAAAAGTATGAAGCTGTGTCACACTTGAGGACCATTCACGTAGCTCCGGCCGAAATTGTTTTGCTCAAAATATTTTTGGCTGTACATATGTGGCACAAACGTGGTGCCATGTGGAAAATGAGTTTCGGCCGAAACTGGTTCGGTTGGACCAGTTTTGGCCAAAAATTCATGAGTAAATATAAGCCAACTATATTCTATCGATGAAGAATTGGCACATATTTATATTGGGGGGTTCGGCTGGAATTGGTTCGGCTAAACCAGTTTTGACCAAATGAGTTCCAGTCGAAACTGTCTATGTGGCATCCTATGTGGCAGCCAAATAGGCAAAAATTTCAAAATTACAGAACTTCTTACTTAGACAACTGATTTCTTCATCAAAACTCAACCATTTTTAAAATCTAAATATACCCTTTTGTAGAGCTCAGAGTCTAGATTACGGTCATATAATTTTTATTGTGTTTTGATGACATATAATATATAATAATTTGAAAAAACTCCAAGTAGCTATTTTAACATTGAAGAACACGCTCGTTCAAAAAAATAAAAAAAAAATAGCAAATCATGTCAGAAAAATTTATAACTTATATTTAACACTAGAGTTGAGAGTCATCTTCAAGAATATGTAATTTGTTTTGTATTTGGTTTAGATTTTCTAGGGAAAATGTGGAGGGAAAAAAATTGTTAATTTTGGGTAACTCCGACTTTGAATAGTTATAACAGACAAAATATATACCGAAAACGAATCTTTCTTTCTTTATGCACTAGCTGTACATGTCATCTAAAACATATTCTAAAATTAGAGGAATAAAAGATTATTTGCTTATATTTAGCTGGAGGGAACTAGACCCTACATTTTCAGGATTTTTTGTGCAATTAAAAAATGCACTTTAAAAATTAAAAAAACTAGCTCAATGCTTATTCAAAAAAAAAAAAATTATAGGCATAAACTACATTCAATTTTACACATTTCATTAGTTTACATCATTTTCAAATTCTAAACACAAATGCCACATTTATGTCATTAAAGTTTAATATTTTTGCATGTCGTGGTCCTCTTCCTTTGTAAAAGTGTGACACAGGTTTGTACTTTTACCCCAAATTTTCCTCTAAGGTTTTCTACCTTGGCTCTCAGAACATTTGTATCACCTTCATGTACAAGCTTCAGTTTTTCCCACATTTTCTTTGCAATTGTGCAATCTTTGACATCAGAAAATTTAGCATCGGAGAGAGAGGAAGAAAGCTCTATGACCATGCAGTTGTGCTCATGCTTCACTCTCAATTGATCTACTGTTAATGGTCCTATGGGAAACACATATTCAATATCTAAGTATTGAGTAACATCATTACCAATAACTGATAAGTTAAGTCTTATCCTGCTTTGCCATGAAGCAAATTTTCCTTTGTTCAACTTGGCCACATCTCATCTCTTCATCTTGTGATCTTTACTTAGGTCTTGAAACCTTCCTTCTAAGCACACAAGCTCTGATACCAATTGCTAGTAATAACTGAAAGGGGGGTGAATCAGTGGCTTCAAAAATTTATCCTTTAAATTTTAACCACCAATCAATACACCTCAGATTATTAAGTCCCTAGAAGATGCATGCCATGAAATACTTATAATAATTAACTGTATGTTGGTTTACCTTGTCTGTCCTTATTCTCCTTGATAACCGATAAGTAGTAAAACTATTTACCGATACTCAGTAAATATGCAGAGTATACTCATCAATCTAGAAATGCATATGTGAAATGTAAAACAATAAAGTAATAAACCATACACACATAACACAGATTTTTAACATGGAAACCCTGTTAAGGGAAAAACCACTGGGACCGGTACCCCAAAATTTCAATCTTCTGAAGTGAGCCCTATTAGGACCCAACCCTGTTAAAGGTTACAAACACACTATTAAGTGCGACCTTGTTAGAGGATTTTAATAATAGAATGTCACTTGATATCTGGCATGTATATGCTACCAATATTGATCAACCTCTATGGGCACAATAGGTATCTGGCATATCTGGTGCTACCTAACTGCATCAGCCTCCTTCTTAGACTGTGTGTCGGTATCAGGCACTCAATGCTATATTCATGACAATCTTTTTGGCAATCTTTTAGGATATACCTCAATTATAGAAGACTATTAAGTCCTGCTCTGTTAAGAGACTTAATGCTTCAACGGTTAAACTGAAACAAAATGACCTATTTCTAATGCAACTTAAATTTCAGATTTTTAGATCTATTTAAGTACAATACCTCTCTTATCAATGTATGAATTCAATTCTTTGTGCTCCACACTTTCTTCTCTGTGATGTTGTGCTTCACTATTCGTCAGTGTCTACAGAATTATTTGGCTCTTCTTTAGCTTGATTGATCAGGACTGTATGAAGTTATCCTTCATCAGTTTCTCTTTAGCATCCTCTTTCTATTCACTCCCCTTCCCATGTATGTGAATGCTTGTGATTACAGAAATGAATTATGCTTGTCTCTTATATAGACATAATGTTCCTTAATTCTTGATTCTTGATTCTTGGCATGAGAAACAATCCACCCAATTTGATTTACAGCTTTAACTCCTAATTTATCTCGTAGTTATCTTCTTGTCAACTGTACAAATATTCTTTAAATCAATTACTTAACTATGGTCGAATAAAACAAATAAAACAACCAGTTAAGTATATCCTTAAGATTTGCTAGCTAGATATTTTGTCATTTTCTGAACTCTTTATTTTGTTGGTCAACTCTGCAGTTAGTCGTCGGTATTAACTGCCAATTCCGTCGGTGTGACTCCAATTATCTTCAGGATCTCCATCCGTCGGGAATCATTGGATTTTACTTGTTGGGTATCACTATGATTTTGCTTCATCGGGCAACACTAACTTCTGCTCATTGGGCATTACTGTGACTTTTTCTTTGCCTTTACCGATGGTGTGCACTCCGTCGGTGTTGTTTGTCACTTAGTGAATACTTGACTTTTATGCATTGTTGAAAGCATAACCTTTGTTCCATTGATTATCTGAAGTCTTTGGCATTATGTACATCACTGTACAGATTATATCAAGTTGACATCAATGCCAATACAAACCATTAACTAATTTAATGCCTTGCATTATCTTCAACTTAACATTATCAAACATTCAATCAGTTACATGTCATCAACTCAAATAATCAAGATCTAAGAGGTTTGAGCTTGTTCAACTGTTATTTGAGCAACATTATCTTATTGATAAACTATCTGAGGAAACTGGGTCTGGGGAATTTGTGGCTTACCTAGAAAATTTAACCTAGGAGAATAAGAATTGCATGGAAGCAAGAAGAATCTAAAGAGAGAGTTAGAAACCTTGTCAATTAGTATGGGTGGATAAATGGAAGCAAGAAAAGATGTAGAAGAAACAAGGAAAATTGCAAAGGAAGTCGTAAAGGCCAAAGACAAACCCATAAATGCTAAAACAAATAAATTTTTCAAATCTGAAAAAGAGGTTGGTACATTGCATGCATATTTACATGAGACAAATACACCTCTACAAGCAATTATTCAAAAAAATCAAGAATCCCTAAGACAAAATGAAAATCTAAAGAAAGAAAATGAGAAACTAAAAGGTGGCTTGAAGGTTGCAAATGATTTACTCAATAAGTTTAATGAAAGTTCTACAAAACTTGATGAACAACCGAATAATCAAAGAATGAATGGAGAGAAGCATTGTCTTGGCTACACTAGTGATGAGGCTGGAGAATCATCTGGAACCTAGAAGGACATGCAAGATGAGAAATCATCACCAAAGTTAATGCCAAGGAAATATGTTAAGATATCTTATAAACCATTTTTGTTTAAATTTCATAAGGTTGGACATACTGCTAATTTTTTAAAGAAAAATGTCGTATATAGTATTATGAGTGTTAGATCTAATGCTAGACCAAGTAATTTTCATTTTTATTGTTATAATTTTAACAAGTATGTGTTAGAAATTGGCCAGTATATAATGATGTATATGTTTTCATTTATGGCAACACAATCTACTGGTATGGTCACTTGATATACATATAAATTTTGGCTACTCTTCTAGTGAATAATCCCCAAGTCCAGAAGACAGTTAATAGAGTACAGTCAACTTGTTCAGATTGGCAAGCGCAGGAAATGCATCATGATGACATGCAACCTTGGATGTATGATGTATATATTATAATACAACTTCTTTTATTGTCTCTAGAAGTTTGACTATGTCTGGAGAAAGTTGCAGGTTGGTAAAGTCATGCAAGTACAGTGAACAACATAAATAGGGTATGTGAGTAGATGCGATGTTTGGGCACTCAACTCTACTTATTTAAATTTTGATCTAATTTTTAGTTTATGATAGGTACTCACCTATCTTGGTGGATGAATGGTCACATGTTGTTTATATTATTATGGGATAGGTTTGGATACATGTTTTTTAAAGAATTAGTGAGTCGACTTATAAATAAAGTTGACGGGTATGTGCAAGATCATGGGGGGCCAAACTATGCCCTTAAGTGGCAATGAAAAATCAGCAAAATCAGGGTTAGTCAACTTGACGTGAAAATTTGAACTAGCTATCAACTTAATATCAAAAAGTTGTAAGAATAGAATCTGTAGGAAATTGAATGTAGTTTCTAAAATACTAAGCCTTTTCTAAAAAAAAGTTAATATGATTGGTAAAAAGTATAGATTTCAATGCAGCAGTACAAAAATTTTAGGAAAAAAATAAGAAGTGGGTGTATGTCTGACCACCTTAATCATAATCAAATGATAATATTTTTTTATAAGATTTTATATATAAGTAGTAAACTCCTTCCCATATGTGACGCATATTTTTGTGTAATTTTATGCTAAAAAAATACTTAATTATGAATTATCTGCTACAACATTTTCAGAATAAAAAAACTCCCGTGTCTGACCTCCTTAACTCATTGAAAATTTAACCAAATTCAAAAAGATAAAAAAATTTCTTATAGTAGGAAAAGCATAGAATGTGACGCATTTTTCAGTTTTCAAAAATGTTATACCGTCTGAAAGTTATAGCCATTTTTCAATTAGTATATAAATTACCACTTTAGAGGTAACTCAATTGAAAAATAACTAATAATTACTTACCGAATTTAAAATTTGACAGTAATTATATCGATAGAAAGCTGATAATCTCCTTAAGATACCCTTTTTGTTTCATCAAATTCGGGTCAAAAAAAAGTCGTTAGCTACATGGTCGAAGTCTAGAACTCAAAGAAACAGGAGAAAAACACATTTTTGAGACATTTGAAGAGCTGACTAGGTAGGTATGGTGCACAAAGCAATACCGAGCCTAATCGGGTACCCGATAAAGCCGGTAGAATTTTGAATTTTGAATTTTGAATTTTCCCTCCCCTTTCTCCCTCTTTCCCTCCCCTTTCTCCATACTTCTTATGATATTATATATATTATATATATTTGATAATATATAATATCTATTATATATTGAATTATATATTAAATATTATATATTGAATATTATATATTAAATATTATATATTGAATATTATATATTATATAATATATATTAATATTAAATATTACATTATATATCATATATTATATATTATTTTATATGTATTATATATTAATATGTATTTTACAATATATTACATAATATCTTCATATT
>MU223567.1:4509191-4537717 GCA_018584345.1 Thuja plicata | reverse complement strand
GCCAAATGAAATGGCCGAAAGTGTGGAGTCATCCACCTACCTCAACTCCTCCTCTATCATCAACTGAACATAAATGGACCAAATATATATACATAAGTGCATGCAGTCATTAAAACTAATCTAAATATATAAATTATTTTTAAATTAAATAAGTCATGTGACAAATTTATTTATAATGTTTACTCTTAGCATATCAACATGACTTGATCGATCTACGTACCCCTCCTCAGCACTCTCATGAGACACAGATGCTCCATGAGGTGTTGCAGCCTCTGTAGCTGCATCTCATGTGTCCTCATCAATAACATACTGATATTTATCAGCATTAGTAAGCGGTTTGAAGCACAAATTCTTGCACATAATGCAAGAATGGGGCATGCATACATGTGAACTGCTGCCAGATGTTGATGCGCCAGCATGATCCACACCAGGAGGCAACAATGACCTGGTCTGTGTGATCAACTGATCACTCAGCATGTGAATGGCCCTAATACTCTGTGAGGTAGCCTCTGCAATGATATCAGGATGCTGCACTGGAGGAGGGGGTGTGACATTAGTGGGGGGGACAAAGGTAGTGGCCTTTTTGTGCTGGACAAATGGCCTAGTCTAAGGAGCTCCTCCGCCTATGCCCATGTTGGGCCTCATGCTCCAATAATTAACATTGTGACCAAGAACAAACTCAGCATACAATTTTTTTATGAAATAGAAAGGGAGCTCCAAATTGCTATGGGGTCGTTTATCAAAAACCATCCACCAGCGATCCCAAAAGTGTGTGCACATTGCTTCATTTGTGCACCATTTTTATTGATAATTTTGGCTTTTTGGGGTCAACTTTTAATCCGGTTTTAGGATTAACAAAAAGGGAGGCTATATCTTCCTTAGTTATATTAAGGGTAGCAATCCCATCATGGTCAAGCCCATCATCAAATTGGGTGTGCATATCATCACGCCAATGAAGAGTAGCATTATGTTGCTGCGTAAGGGTGTCAATGTTTTCAACAATGCTATTTAGGGTGGCAAGCATAGGAGCTAAGGTAGGTATATTCTTATGTGTTTTTGAAGCCTCGTATAGTGTTCAGATTCTCTTGTATCAAATCCTCTAAAGATTGAGGGTTTTGAAGCAGTTCTGGATTGTCTTGGGGATCATTATTTGGTGGGGGAGGGTTATTATCTTCATTGTTGTCACCCATGCCTGATTAAATAATAAACAAATATAAATTTCAAATTGATTTCATATATTTTAAAAAAAATCAATACAAAACCCCATTTTTACCAAAAAAACTACCTTTAACATGAAAATGAAAAAAATCAATCTAGACATAACAAGAATTTACTTACCAGATAAATAGTGGAGTCTAATTTGTTGTTGGAGCAATCAAGTACCCGAAATAATCATGTATATGATATATCTAGCCGTTTTGGAAACCTAAAGTGATGAGAGAAATGAGGAAAGTGGCTCGCAGGTTTTTGATTTATGCCATAGGTTTCGGGTACCTAAAAAAATTGGGTACCCAAAAAAATCATGTACCCGATTAGGCTTGTGCTTTGGTGTCAGGTTTGCCCAGGTGTACTGACACCCAGGCCTACTAAAAAGTCAACAAGCACTTTCATGCACTTTTGGATGAGTGAAAACTGGATTTTTTTCACATCGCCACTTTTTGGCCCATATTTACTCATTCATTCAAAGATTTGTTTAAGAATAGGAACATGATCCTCATGATCAATAGACTTGGCAATAATTTCATCAACATAATCCTCCACAATCTTATATATGTAATTATGGAAGATAAGGGTCATAACATGTTGATATGTAACACCCACATTTTACAATCTAAAGAGTATGACAACCAAAAAAATGTTCCACATGGATTAATAAAAGTGGTTTTGTATTTATCTAGAGTAGGGATGAAGATTTTATTATAACCATAGAAACCATCCATGAAAGATAATAAAGCATGTCCCATCGTAGAATCCACAATCATGTCAATATTAGGGATTGAGAAATCATCCTTCAAGGAAGATTTTTTTAAGTCACAAGAATTAGTACACATTTAAATTTTATTTTCACCCTTAGATACAACTAGAATGTTTGAGATCCAAGGAGGGTAGTAAATATAATGAATAAATCCAAAATTAAAGAGTTTTTCAATTTCAACTTTCACAAGAAGAGTAATACTGGGATTCATTGTGTGTATCTTTTGTTTTATTGTCTTCATGTTAGGAAGAAGGACAATGTTATGTATGAAAATATTAGGGTCAATACCAAGCATATCAGAATAAGCCCAAGAATAGACATCAGAGAATTCAAGAAGAGAAGTAAGCTCATTCCATTCATCCTCATCTAGACATTTTCCAATTTTCATGACTTTTTCAGTGCTATAAGGATTCATTTGCACATCTATTGTATCAGTAAACAAAATATTACTTTTTTGAGAGACTTCCATAGGAAAAGGTAGATCATGTTCCAAAATAGTGTCTTTCCTGAAGTACGCTTCATTCAAACAATAATTAAATATCCTATTATGATGAAAAGGAGGAAGATCATCATATTTAGCTAAAGCATTATCAGTACTAAAGGTATCTAAAGAAGATTATTAAGTCCCTACAAGATGCATGCCATGAAATACTTATAATAATTAAATGTATGTTGGCTTACCTTGTCTGTCCTTATTCTCCTTGATAACCAATAAGTAATAAAACTATTTACTGATACTCAGTAAATATGCAGAGTATACCAATCAATCTAGAAATGCATATGTGAAATGTAAAATAATAAAGTAATAAACCATACACACATAGCACATGGATTTTTAACGTGGAAATCTTGTTAAGGGAAAAACCACTGGGACCAATACCCCAAATTTTCAATCTTCTGAAGTGAGCCCTGTTAGGAGCCAACCCTGTTAAAGGTTACAAACACACTGTTAAGTGTGACCTTGTTAGAGGATTTTAATAATAGAATGTCACTTGATATCTGGCATGTATATGCTACCAATATTGATCAACCTCTATGGGCACAATAGGTATCTGGCATATTTGGTGCTACCTAACTGCATCAGCCTCCTTCTTAGACTGTGTGTCAGTATCGGGCACTCAATGTTATCTTCATGACAATATTTTTGGCAATATTTTAGGATATACCTCAATTATAGAAGACTATTAAGTCCTGCTCTGTTAAGAGAATTAATGCTTCAATGGTTAAACTGAAACAGAATGACCTATTTCTAATGCAACTTGAATTGCAAATTTTTAGATCTATTTAAGTACAATACCTCTCTGATCAATGTATCAATTCAATTCTTTGTGCTCCACACTTTCTTCTCTGTAATGTTGTGCTTCACTATTCGTTAGTGTCTGCAGAATTCTTTAGCTCTTCTTCAGCTTGATTGATCAAGACTGTATGAAGTTATCCTTCATCAGATTCTATTTAGCATCCTCTTTCTATTCACTCCCCTTCCCATGTATGTGAATGCTTGTGATTATAGAAATGAATTATGCTTGTCTCTTATATAGACATAATTTTCCTTAATTCTTGATTCTTGATTCTTGATTCTTGATTCTTGATTCTTGGCGTGAAAAACAATCCACCCAATTTGATTTACAGCTTTAACTCCTGATTTATCTTGTAGTTATCTTCTTGCCAACTATACAAATCTTCTTTAAATCAATTACTTAACTCTGGTCGAATAAAACAAATAAAACAACCAGTTAAGTCTATCCTTAAGCTTTGCCAACTAGATATTTTGTCATTTTCTAAACTCTCTATTCTGTTGGTCAACTCTACAGTTAGTCGTCGATGTTAACTACCAATTCCATCAGTGTGACTCCAGTTAACTTCGGGATCTCGATCCGTCAGGAATCATTGGATTTTACTTGTTGGGTATCACTATGATTTTTCTTCATTGGGCAACACTGACTTCTGCTCATCGGGCATCACTGTGACTTTTTCTTTGCCTTTACCGATAATGTGTACTCCGTCGGTGTTGTCTGTCACTTAGTGAATACTTGAATTTTAAGCATTGTTGAAAGTATAACCTTTGTTCCATTTATTCTCTGAAGTCTTTGGCATTGTGTACATGACCGTACAGATTATATCAAGTTGACATCAATGCCAATACAATCCATTAACTGATTTAATGCCTTGCATTATCTTCAACTTAACATTATCGAACATTCAATCATTTACATGTCATCAACTCAAATAATCAAGATCTAAGAGGTTTGAGCTTGTTCAACTATTATTTGAGAAACATTTTCTTATTGATAAACTATCCGAGGAAATTGGGTCTGGGGAATTTGAGGCTTACCTAGAAAATTTAACCTAGGAGAATAAGAATTGCATGGAAGCAAGAAGAATCTAAAGAGAGAGTTAGAAACCTTATCAATCAGGATGGGTGGATAAATGGAAGTAAGGAAAGTTGCAGAAGAAACAAGGACAATTGCAAAGGAAGTCGTATAGGCCAAAGACAAACCCGTAAATGCTAAAACAAATAAATGTTTCAAATCTGAAAAAGAGGTTGGTACATTGCATACATATTTACATGAGACAAATACACCTCTACAAGTAATTATTCAAAAAAATCAAGAATCCCTAAGACAAAATGAAAATCTAAAGAAAGAAAATGAGAAACTAAAAGGTGGCTTAAAGGTTGCAAATGATTTACTCAATAAGTTTAATGAAATTTCTACAAAACTTGATGAACAACCAAATAATCAGAGAATGAATGGAGAGAAGCATTGTCTTGGCTACACTAGTGATGAGGCTAGAGAATCCTCTGGAACCTAGAAGGACATGCAAGATGAGAAATCATCACCAAAGTTAATGCCAAGGAAATATGTTAAGATATCTTATAAACCATTTTTATTTAAACTTCATAAGGTTGGACATACTACTAATTTTTTAAAGACAAATGTCGTATCTAGTATTCTGAGTGTTAGATCTAATGCTAGACCAAGTAATTTTCATTGTTATTGTTATAATTTTAACAAGTATGTGTTAGAAATTGGCCAGTATATAATGATGTATATGTTTTCATTTATGGAAACACAATCTACTGGTATGGTCACTTGATATACATATAAATTTTGGCTACTCTTCTAGTGAATAATCCCCAAGTCCAGAAGAGAGTTAATAGAGTACAGTCAACTTGTTCAGATTGGCAAGCGCAGGAAATGCATCATGATGACATGCAACCTTGGATGTATGATGTATATATTATAATAAAACTTCTTTTATTGTCTCTAGAAGTTTGAATATATCTAAAGAAAGTTACAGGTTGGTAAAGTCATGCGAGTACAGTGAATAACATAAATAGGGTATGTGAGTAGATGCGATTTTTGGGGACTCAACTCTACTTTTTTTTTTGATCTAATTTTTAGTTTATGATAGGTACTCACCTATCTTGGTGGATGAATGGTCTCTAAATAGGGATAGGTCTCTAAATAGGGATAGGTCTCTAAATAGGTACATTATACTCTTAGTGCATAATTTGTGGGTTTTTTCCCTACCAGGGTTTTCCCTTTGGCTAGGGTTTCCTCATGAAACAATGTGGTGTTATGAGTTATTTACTTTATGCATAAATTCTTCTCATTTCAGTTATTGTATGGTTAAGTTTGAATTGTTTAAGTTTAATAAAAAGTACTGCAATACTAATTCACCCCCCCCTTTCTTAGTATTTTTTTAATCCTAAAAATAAGTATAAGAGCTTGTAGCCCTTGGAGAGAAAGCCTAAAAACTTGAGGGAGATCCTAATGGATTCAAGTAGTTTGGAAGAAAATCTTGAAGTAGTACTTGAAGATGTGGATAAGGATAATACTTATAATGTGGAATTAAAGTTCAAACTAAGAAGAGCTTAAGATTACATCAAGAATCTTAAAGACCAGCCTGAACATTCAAGGAACAAAAGGAAAGAACTTGTAGTGAAGATAAGGGAACCTGAAAATGATTCATGAAATATGATTAAACATATTAAGTAGGAAAAGGAAGCACTGAAAAATGAATGTAAAGTTACTACTTTAGAAATGTCCAAGGAAATTCAGAAAGAGATATATGAAAATAGAATACTTTAAGAGACCTTGAAGAGTGAAAATGTACAGATGGGAAAATTCTAGCCTAAACTTGATGACATCAAAATCAAGTGTCAAGAGATAGAAAAATACAACTACATCATTAAAGGAGAACTTGTTGAGGCAAAAAATTATATTGAAAAAATTCATGCGAGCAATGAAAAATCTATGAGAAGATGGAGAGACAAAAACCTAAAGGTGATAAGACAAGAGTTGGCTTCAATGAAGATAAATTTTCTAAATCTCAAGAAGAGATGTCATAAGACAAAGAAGAGAAAATATCTAATCAGAATGAGAAACATAGAGATTTGTTCAGACCCTTCAATGGGAGATGCTTTGAATGCATTAAAATTGTTCACATGAAGAAAGGTTGTAGAGGTAAGAGCCCTTACAAATCCTTCTCTAGTTATTGTTTCAATTGTTAATCATATGGGCATAAAAGGGAAAAATGTAGAAAACCATATCATACATGGAATAAACAAGAGTATATTAGTCAACCTAGTAGAAACAACAATGCTACATCTACAAAGGTGACATGTTTCAAATGAAACAATTTTGGGCACATTGCAAAGAATTGTAGATTTAGGGCTAATCACAACATGTAAGCTATTACATGTTTCAAATGCAACAATCAAGGACACATAGCACAATTTTGCAAGTATAATCGATATGTCAACAATAGAAGACCACCTGTAATAAAAAAAAAAAAGAAGAATATTGGGGATTTTGGCATGAGCATGAAAAAATACATGGATGTGTTCAACCAATATTTTGTAAAAGAAGGAAACAAGGACAGTGATAAGGTATGGAAAGTAAAGAGTCAAAGTGACCCTAAAGATTAGGGAGAGTCAATAGATGATATTAGATCTTTGCCTATTGTTACCATTGCCACATCAGCATAGATGACCAAGTATGGACTTAGGGGGATATTTGGAGAAATATAACAATAAATTATCCAACCCCTTGTATACACAATGAGTTTATTCAAGATTAGGTATAGGTGTAGGGATGTTTCTAAAAACTAGATCCATGTTCGCATGATCTGTAAGGTCACATTCTTTGATCACCTGAAATATGATGGTTAACTAGAAAGGAAACAACTTTATGAATTCCATTGGGATTTGTGTCTCAATGATACACTGTGAGCTTTAAGTAAGATTAATTAGTCATTTTGAGCACTATTCGAGCACCTCTGGAGAATTGGAAGGAGCTTAGACAAAGTCAAGAGATCGCGTGAAGAGATAACCCTACTTCACTACTAAAGGTATTTAGATCTCTTGCGAGCTTGAATTTGATCTTTACAACCAGAAACCATTGACTTCCCACAAGTATTTGATGTCAAAGAATACCTAGGTACATATTTAAGAAATACCCTTTTTAAATCAATGGAAGATGACATCGAGGGTACATTTTCACAAACCCCACATGGTGTTTTTCATGTTGAGGATATAAGGGCATACGTTCATTGCAAGTTAGAGATAATTGGAGATTCTGATATAGATAGGGAAATGAATGACATGTTGAATGATGATGGAACATAATTTAAAACATCTTTTTTGAAGCTATAAAACCTAAATACTAGATAGATGATAGATTTTCATGATTTTAATGAGACTGAATGGATCAAAATTGTCCTTAGCAGAATACATGGTCAATTATTTTGGATTGGGGAATGCAAGAAAAATACCTATTATGGAGAAGAATATAATAGAGATAGAAGCCCTAAAAGAGTCTAAATGGGACAAGCGATCCATGACCATAGTAGACATAAAGCAGAAAGATGTAAGACTAGTGACCATGATTCTTTTCCTTTGTATTACAGTAGCATAATTAACTCAGTTTCAATAAGCATAATCATGATGGCTTATAAAATGATAATGGAGAATGAGAAGTATGATCTCAATGAAATCCTTAGATTGAGGCTATTAGAAAACCTTAGGCAGATCAAAAGGGATAAATCTAAATCTTTCAGGTTTGGGTCTTTGATTTTACACTTATTCTTTCATATCATGCATGAGTTCCTTGAAATTCACATCCGTGCTTGGAGAGAGGATGAACCAACTATTTTATAGATCAAAAATTCCTATAAAAGGCAAGATAAGAATTGGGTGGATGGTGAATTGTTTGGGATGTTTAAGGTTTTCCATAGAAAGATGAAACAGAGAATGAGAACTCCTATCAAGAGTGTGTAGAAGTACAAGGACATTGTATGTTTCATGGTTGATACTGAATGCACCTATTTTGACATTGTTGATCCTAGGACTAGATGGTGTGCCCCAATGGCATTTGACATAAGTGCTAAGGTACTTACACTTCATGTTGATTATGTTTTAGAAGCTAAGCTTTATACTACTGAGGAAAGATAGGGCACATATAAAGAGAAATATGTCAAAGTAAGAACTAATCTCACTAGAGGTGAGAGAAAGAGAAAGATGGAAAACAAATATGGACAAATTTGCAGAAGGAGAAGGGATGTCTAGGGAATAGATGAAATAACTAAGGAAAAAGGCTGAAGAGAGGTCTACTAGAGAGGAAAAATTAAATACTGCACCCCTTAAGACTACAGAACTTGTAGACATATAGGATTCACCTCTTGCAGTGGTCGCAAAACATAATGTGACTCCTCCCCTCCTAGGAGAACTTCAAAGAGGATTGCAATAGTCAAGGTAGAGAATAAGGAGGAAGAAACACATGTGAGGACAACTAGGTCCTCTAGACCAAAAATAATGTCATCTGGACCACGAACCAGAATGAAATCTTTGGTTACTCCACCCAAGGATGAGTCTCGTACTAATAAAAAACAAGAAAGAAGAGAAAGTAGAGGAGGAGAAAAATAAGAAAGATACTAGAGTAACTCACAAAGAGGCAAAGAAAGCACCTAAAAGATATTTTTGGAAACGTGACTTAAGTCAGTTAGAGATGAGAATAGTAATGCAAGGGAAGTGTTGACGGGGTTTCACTGACCAGGTCCGCCAACAGTCATAAGTTGTCACCGGGTTCCAGGGATACCGGCCAACTCCACCTGCAAAGGTTGTCTAGGGGAAATAAATCCTCTGGGCCTTCAAGCACCTGGGTGTCAGGTCACGATGGTGCGGGGCTCGGTTGGGAGAGGTGACTATTTTTGAGGGGGATAGCTGGTTTCTTCAACTCATTCTCTCTGGAGATTCAATAGAGTAAGGTTCTCCCTAGCGTTTTATACTTAGAAAATAAAGTGAAAAAGATCCTGTAGGGTTAGAAACATTTCATCTAACTATAGTCATGCTAAAATGTCTGGAACATTGATAATACTCTGATAGACTACACTAAATACCGAAGAAATACATAACCATCAGCTAGCAGTTTATCAGTAGCGGGAATAAAGAGGTTGTTAATCTACTTTAACATATCAGAGTAGAAGACTTAAAGAACATTAAAAAATGAAATACCATTAACTCAGAAGCAGGAATACCAACAACATCATTGTCGAGAATTCTTCCTTCTTCATTAATATTCCTTCTAGCAAGCACTGGTGCGTGATACAATGGTGGCTCCAGGGGAGCATCTAAATATTGAGAAAAGAACAATGGAGCATTGAGCTCTGCAACTTGAAAAGAGAAATTACTTTGTTATTGCTATGGACAACAAAATCATCAATTTCGCCGACCCTTGGAAATGGGTCGATCTGCCCATTTATACAACTCTCTTCTAACCCTAACCCTATTTACATCATGTTCCAATAAAATACAATCTCTAAGGGCCGGTACTACTTGCGCCACCCTACAAAAGAACTAGAGATGGAATAGGTCTACCATGTGAGAAGAATAAGACAAGAATATACATCGGAAGAATCGGTCTCGAGAAGAGAGCTAGAAAGGAGAAAGAAGGAAGTAGGTCCCTCGGGGACCAAGGCTACATGCCTCATAAATGAGAAATGCGGTGCCCTGTCTCAAATGTGCCAGATGTACCTCTGAGCGGTGCCTCAAGAAGACCACCCTATTAGAAAACCAACTGCCGAGCCGACGCCCCCTTAATATGGCCAACCACCTTCTGACAGTCTTCATTAACTATTTCTGAAAGTGACCGGTCGGCCTCGGGGACCGGGACATAGATCACTTTAAAGAATAAAAAATTTTGGATCCGGGATTCTAGGATCTGGGAACTTACGTCCCAAAAAAAGAATAAAGAATACTCAACACTTGAGTTCTCCCCGGCCCCTGGAGAAAGCTCAAGGTTTTTTACTATCATTGAAGGCCTGGAGGAGGCAAGAAATGCCATCCTCATCTATCTCTTTTAGGCTGGCCCTTCTGTGCTTGGCCCCTTCAACTTGTTCCCCCAGGTCTGAAATATTTTCTTTAAATTTGTCTGCCATCCTTGCCGCATCATGACCTTTAAGTATCATGCCAGTTAATTTCACCATCTGGGCCCCATCCACCCCCTCCGGGGATTGATACCGGGAGTTCATTATCTCATCAAAACTTCCCAAACCTGAATCTTCATGGGTATATGTATCTGTACTAAGGGGATCAGCCCCGGAAGCCTTTATTACAAAAGACCTGTATAAATTAGAAGAATATTTTATAGTGTTTACCTTTTCTTGCAAGGGCCCTACTAGTTTCTTGGTCACCTCCAATGTGAGGTCAAGCCTGGAGTGCTGGGTTCTTACAAAATCAAATGATTCCTCACCCAGAATTCCAGATTCGGAAACCATATCCTCTCCCAAGGTAAGAAGCTCTTCGAGCTCCACCTTCCATGCATGGTAATTTTTGGCATCACCCTCCCACTACTCAATAAGCGCTTCCGCTTGATGAATAACCTGCCGAGCCATGTATAGATCTGGGAGGGTGGACACCAGGAAATACCGGGTGTTTCCTATCTGCAAGGTGACCCATTCATCCACTGCCTGGGCTTTCTTTTTCATCATTCACAGGGAGTCTATGTCACTCTGCGGTAATTCTTCTGAGGTGGAGGCCTCCGGAGGAGCATTGTTGATTGGTCGAGCCAGCTCAGTAAGCAACCCCATAAAGTTTGCATTCTTTTCCTTTTCTTCTTTGAGCCTCTGGGCTTCCTTTTCATATTGGGCCTCCACTGCCCTTGCTGCCTCCTTCAACAAATCTACCTCACCTTGCTTTCCCTTTTTACCTAGGGATACCTCTGCAACATTATAGTCTGCGGGATCTGCAGTTGCTTCATCAGCGTCTGAGGGAGGTTTTGCCACAATGGCAACTGTTTCTCCGCCCGACCCAGTTCAAAGAGTATGAACTGTCTAGGCTTTCTTGGCCTTTGGCGAGGCCTGGGCTTGGGCCATCATTTCTTCTAAGGAGAGAGGAATCATAGGAGTGGACTAAGCCTTTCTTTTCCTACTCTCTACCAACCACTGAGGGGGGAGGGGTGGCCTTCCTACCAGAATTTTTTCCCTTGATTCTTCCCCAGTGTTTTGTGGCTGCGACTCCTCGGTGGAATGGACCTCATCCATCCTCCCTGCCTCGACTTCTTCTACAGAAATATTTTCTTTATCAACCCCCATCTCCTCAGCCTTATCCTCTGTACCCATTCCTTTATCTGGACTCTGGTAGGCTTCCTCGGGGATTTCTTCTTCAAACTGCTCCTCTTATTGCTCTTCTTCTTTTGCTGGGGCCTCTTCTTCTATCGGCACCTCTTTTGGCAGTAGGGGAGGTGTTGGGCCAAGATTTAGAGTTTGGGCCGCTGTGATCACCTGCCTGAAGGTCGCTCCCAGGAGTGGCCCTTAGAACGCGGTAGCTGGGGTTACAGTTATTCCTGAAGGTCCAGTTCCCCCAGCGGATGCCATTTGTTTGCCTTGCTTTAGTTGGTCCACTCCCGGACCTTGCATCTCTTGAGCCCCGGAGATAATCTCTGGTTCTAGCTCTTTTTCTTCCGCTTGCTGCTCCTGTTCCTGTGCAGGTTCTTGTTCCAAGTCTTCTTGGTCTGCAGCCTCTTGTTCTGTCTCCAGGACTTTTGTCTCCACTTGTGTATTGTCCCCTTACAAATTTCTGAACTCATCGGTTGCAAATACATCAAACTCCTCTTCCGCAGGGGGACTGGCTAGGACCTCTGTGGGTTCTGCTTCTTTCTCTAGTTCTGAGGAACTGGAAGAAAGGACCTCAACTTGTTGGGGTTGGGACGTACCTAACCCCGACTCTACCTTAGGCTTCTTATTAAGCCTCTTCCTTCTGCCGGTAATCAAAGGTGGCCTCGCATTGGCTATTACTATCGCTTCCATGGGATCCACCCCTGTTGCCTTCACCATTAGGGCTTCGAGTGATGGGGAGGAAGAGGGAAAAATTAGTCCGGCCATGAGCGGGGGAGTGGCCAGCCTTGTTATTAACTGCTCCCTCATCTGCTGGGAGGCCACCATAGATTGCTTGATCTTCTCCTGTATAGGAACTTCTTGCGCAGGAGGGGTTGTGTCTATCCCTTTTCCCTTATCTGCACCCTGTGAAGAAGTCCCGGCCCCCAAGGTCAATTTGGGTCCCGGCTGTGGTGTTAACTTTGGCACCGGTCGGGGAGCTTGGCGAGTACTCCCGGGGCACACCCTCTTGAAATAGGCATGACTTCGCTCGACCACCTCCCTAGTGAAGTCTTCAATCATGGGCCCCTCCTGGGTGGCCCAATCCACTAGTGCCAAAGCCATTTTATTAATCCCCTTGGCCTTGTACTGGGGGTTGATGGTGGGGGTGGCATCCAAGAAGTCCTCCGGGAACCTTCGGAGTCTCAATAGTTGCATCATTCCGGTCGTCATCCTGACATAGTGCCAGCTTCGCACCTCCACATCATCTTGGCAATCAGCCCAGAAGTCCTCCATATGTATACGATGGGGCTCTAAAGCCCGGGGCAGTGCCATTGCTATTTTCCCATGCGGATCAAAGTTCTTCTGCGCCAGATAGAATTCCTGCAAGTTATAACTTTTTAGCTCATTGTCTGCCTCCTTCACAGCAGCCAATCTGCAGGTGTAACTCCCACAGGTGATTGGGAATGGAATGTTGGGTATCTTTTTAAGGGTGAAGAGGGTATGCACCTCCATTAGCTGCCTGCAATATTCCAAGAGCACGATCTTATCCCCACAGTGTTTGGGCAACAAGTAGGGTTTCCCAGAGAAGCCGGCGACCCTAATGTATGTGTGCTATTGGAATTGAATATAATAATGTCCATAATTTTGGACCAAGTTCATCACCTCCGAGGACAGGCGGTATCCGACATCCTGGGTATGGTAGTAAACGAACGAGTCGTTTACCCAGCAGAAACTGGGGAAGCTGGCCTCCCATTGAATCTATGGGAAATGGTCCCACGGTGCTTTTTGTTCTAGGCCAATCCCGAGCACGCCATCTATAAGTAGGCCATTGGAGTGGGGCCTCTGTTGTGCTAGGGCCCAGAAGACATAAGAAGACATATAGAGCTTCTTCTTCCTGTCCAGCTAAAGGAACTGGGAGTCGACGTGATTAGAGATTATTGTGGCCCAGTCGAAGGATTCTCCCTTGGTGGAGATGCCGAGGAGGAAATACTACATCCATTTGGCAAACTCCTGGGTGGAGGGTTGCCCAAATACCTGGGCTAATACTATTATCCCCATCTGGATGCTCTCCTTGAATTCAGAGTGGGGGATTTCCATCTTCATCCTCTTTGGGTCCCTCTTTGGGGCCTTAAGCCAGTGAGTATTCATGTACACCTGGGCAGCATCCTCTAGTTGTGTAAACTGAGCCAAGGCATCAGTCCTTATAACCATTGTGGCTCTGTCAAATTGTGGGATTCCTAATCCCACCCAGAATGTGTCTAGGTCAAGGGATACCAGAGGAGTGGGGTATCTTGTGGGTTCTATGGCCGCAAGCATAACAGCCCAAACGGAGGAGTTATAGTTGGCCGCTAGCGTCAGGATAATCTCCGGAGACTACACAGAGCATGGGAAGCAAGCTACTTAGAGGATTTCGGAGCCTCCGACGTTGATCACTAATTGATCTCCATCTTGTCGCTGGATGTGCATCACTTTTACCAAGGCTTACATCTCTGCCCACGTTCCAACGCTGGTGTCAGTTATAAGCTTAACCTTGGACTCAATCTTTGAGCCCGTGATGACGTTGTTCTGCACGAACTTCATGGTTAGGGGCAATTTCTCTAGGGCCCTTTCCATCATGGATTTTACAGCTGCCCTGGTGGTCGTTGAGGGAAGTTTTGGACTTCCAGGCGGGGAGGATGCGGATGCTTCAGACATGATTGATAGATGAACCCCGGGAACCTGCAAGGCAGAGCGACCATCAGAATATTTTTATCAAAATAAAATAGTTACTCCAGGGTCCAGAGATCTTACCACCGCGACGTTTGCTTTTCCTAAAAAGTTAGTTTCATGCAAAGATAACCGAAAAGCAAAACACATCGTAAACTTAAGATTTTTATTAAACATCCGAGTCTGGGGATCTTATCACACTAGGTAAAGAAACAGGATGGACAGAGGTAAGAGACCTGAAGCCTGGGGAAACGACCATTGGCAAGAACATGTAAGAAGCCAAGTCATCGAGCCTATGTGGGCGCCAAGTGCGGAGGTATTAAATGGAATTTATGGTGATGACGGCGGAGCCAACTGTATGAACGCGTAAAAAGGGAAAGCCACTTGGCTAGGATTGATTGTGCGCATGGGATATAAATGAGGTTTTGATAGACTTCATGGAGGAGAGAGAAAATCACCTGTTTGAAACCAGCCGAGAGCTGAGCTTCAAACAGGTGGTTTTTTGCCTCGAAGCAAGCTCAGAGGTGGAAAACCAGACATAGAGGTGACTCGACCAGCTTGTTTAGCCACCTAGAAGGATATACATGGAGTCGAGGGATATATACATACTATGTACAACCATGCACACATATATACATAGGTCTAAACATATATACATAGATACAACACGGAGCGATGTCCGCAGGAAAACTAGACAAGGCAGAACAAGCTATCTACAACTATTTACACACGAACCACCTTAGCGCAGAGGGTGGACAAGCCTCTGGTAGAGAGCTGACCCACCGATGGGCGGCAAAACCAGAAAACAACAAACCAAACAAAGAAATGAAACAGAGAAACAAAACAAACAAAACAAAAATAAAACAGAGGAAAACCAGAGGGGCGGAAGTGGAAAAACCAACTTGAGAATGCAGAAGGCAGAGGGAAGGGAAGATTTACCGCAAGAGCTCTGCAATAGCTCGAGTTGTCAATTGGTCAGAGTCACCACCGTGAAGCACTTGTACTTGCCTGAAAGTGATTGGAAATGTTCAGTGATGATTATCATAAAGTTTCTGCAAATGCTCTGCTAATCACTTTGGAATTGCTTTGTAATTCGCTCTAAGTGCCTGAAGGTTTCAATCGCTGTAAGTGTGAAAGTGATAGAAAAGTTCTATTTATACCCACGGTAAAAGACAATCTTCCCCCTCCTTTAGCAACCTTCGGATAAGCAAACCTCTGGACCCCCAGGCCCGAGGATTCCCCGTGATGATTTTCCTTAAGAACATCATGACAAATAATCCCAGAGTCCAGAATCCGGTTTCCAACAAAAGGCAACCTCTGGGACTGGAGTCCTGGATATGGAAAGAAAACAAACAAGACACAACACCGGGGAAGAAAACCCCAGAGAAAGAAAACAAAAAGGGAAAGAAAGACAAGGCAAGGCCACAAGCAAAAACAAAAAGGGGGACCCAACATTTTGCACACAAAATGTAGGGATGGGGATGCAGGGCATAACAGGAAGTTTAATCAACTTCCTAAGTACTATGAGATATATGAGAAGAAGGAAAGACCTAAGATTGGGGACATTTTGATAGAGAACATGTTGATCTTCAAGAATAAAATTAATTGAACTTGAAGTTAGTATCCCCAAGGATCTGTTTGACAGACTTGAAATAAGGAAGAAGAGAGCCTTAATAGAGGATGATAAAATTCATATTTAGAATATAGAGTGCATGTACAATGTTATCTCTTTTAAAGAGATAGATAGGATCCTAAAGAAGATCAAGCCCTTGCTAAGAAAAAATAAAATACTCATCAAAATCATGACAAGGAAGTATGATGAGATAGGCGAAGAAACTCTAAAGGTAATAAACAAGGTATCACTTGATGAAGGACCAGAACCACTGAAGCCAAACCCTATGGCAAAAAATACTAAGGACATTGGGATAGGGGAGTCATCAAAATTTGTTGGAGTTGTAAAGTAGCAATGTAAAGAAGATAACACAAATAAATATTATAGCACTGTAAAACAACCTGATTTCTTTATAGAAGGAGTACATGTATCTTTGGATACTTTGTAAGATGTTGTTGACCCTTTTCAAGGGAATATTGCATCTGACAGTGAAGTAGTGACACAAGTTCAGAAGGAGAGCACAAAAAAGGACTCTGATGTGATTACTAAGGATGAATTAAAGGATAGTCTAGCTAAATGGAAGAAAGAAGTAGAAGTTAAGGTTAAAGCTAAGAAGGAGACTACAGTATCTCCAAGTCTTGATCTGACTCCTATTAAGGAGATATCAATTACAAAAACATTGTTGGAAAGTGATTCAAAGCCTCCAACAACTAGTGTTGATGAAGAGAATGAGGATGAGTTACTAAAGTTATCTCTGATGGCCCTTGCCAAGGCTAAATACATATATAAACAAAGAACTGAGAATAAAACTAAGGTGTTGGGTAGGGAAGTGGAAACGGTGAAAAAAATTCTACCCTTGTCTTACACTTTTCAAGGAATTGATATTTTAGACAACTTGAACAAAGTCTTGGATGAATTTGATACCCATTTCACAAACTTGGAGAAGGTCACAACAGACAGACTAGAGAAAGATTATATATGGAAGAAGTGGATTCAGGTATGCAAGTCAATCTCTTGTGATATGAATGTTTTGGACTATTCTATTAAAAAAATTAAAGCCTGCATTAGTCAAGGAAATAAATTATATAGCCTTTACATCAATCCTATTAGACATGTACAAAACATTATGGACATTATTCTCAAAAGTGAAAAGTAGTTGAATACCATGGAAAAGGATTGTGAGTCATCAATATAGTCTATCTCTAAGTTTGACAAAGAAGTATCAATAATTTTGGATAAGATTAGTGTGCTGGAGATAGAGAAATAGAGAGTTCTCAAGAGGTTCTCAAAGGTAAGGAGTTTAATAAATCCTAAACTACCTATTTTGGAGAATAAATTGGGGGATTTGGAATTGGTGAAGAAGTATTGTACTAGACTTGCATCTACTAAGCCAAAGAACACAGATCTCTTCATTTTCATTGAGTGGATCTATCCATATGGCCCAAAAATTAAAGAAGACATGGGAAATTGATGTGCAAAACTTGGAAACCAATTTACAAGACATACTTCACATGGTTTTATGGTATGGACAGTAATTGTTTTATATATATAGTTACCTTTGTCATTGATGTCAAATGGGGAGTAGTTTAGGTGAAAATGCAATGTATATGGGTGTGAATATGTAGAATTTTTTGCTTGGTATTGGACACTTAGTCATTTTTTACTAAGTTTTCCCATAAATGCCAAAGGGGGGGATTGTTGAAACATGGCCAGTATATAATTATGTATATGTTTTCATTTATGGAAAAACCATCTACTAGTATGGTCTCTTGATGTACAAATCAGTTTTGGATACTCTACTAGTAAAAAATTACAAAATTCATTTGTTTTGATTGGTGAGCACAACATGCGCATTATGATTACATGTGAGCCTAGGTGTAGTATGTATGGAGTAAAATACAGGTTTTGTTATGGTCACTAGAAGTTTGACTATGTCTAGCAAAAGTTACAAGTTGGCGAAGTCTTGCAACTATAGTGAACAACGTAAACAGGGTATGTGAGTACACACAATGTTTGGGGACTCAAGTCTAGTTATTGTGCTGATATAATATTTGGTTTATGATAGGTCCTCACCTATCTTGGTGGATGAATGGTCGCATGTTTTTTATCTTATTATGGGACAATTTTGGATATACATTTTATGAATAATTAGTGAGCCGACTGAGAAGTAAAGTTGATCAGGATATATATGTGAACCTTTTGGGATGCAAGAAGTAAGGATGATGTGTATGGAAGGATAATGGGGGAATAAGTGGAGTTTGTGTGATTATTTTTGCAAGCTTCAACTCAAATTTTTTTGGCATAGAAAATACTACTTAAACTCATTTTTATATTGTAAAACTTCTCTTTTTAATCTAGATAGTGAGTCTTTATAGAGAAGTGAGCTCCATTGTATCACCCCTAACAGGGTTTATCCTTTTACAAGGATTTGTACTAAATTTAATATCCAGCTCCTAAAAGGGCTAGGTCTCCTAATAGGGACATTATAATCTTAACACATAATTTTTAGGTTCTATCCCCATCGGGGTTTTCCCTTTGGCCAGGGTTTCACTGTGAACATATATGGTGTTATGAGGTATTTAATTTATGCATATATTCTTCTCATTTTAGTTATTGCATGTTTAGTTTTGAATTGGTTAAGTTTAATAAAAAGTAGTGCAATATTGATACACCCCCCTCTAATTATTGCTTAATCCTAAGAGTATGGATGTAGAGCTAATAAGTGTGGGACAAGAATGAACAATCAATGGTTACAAATAAACTGATCAAATCCATATCACATTGAGAACCCTTGGAATATTAGATTCTCACATTTTCAAAATTATGGACACATGGTTGTTAACTGCAAATTGAGGATAGGTAGAGGGAATGCATGACCTTGGAGATCAATAGGTATGGCATGTTTTCATTGTCATAAGATATGACACAGTGCAAGGTGAACCAACCAATTAATCATTTATACAAGCAAAAGGGATAAAATATTGTGAATGTTGAATAAACCAAGAATTAGATGAAGAAGGTTTGGACGAAGAAGAGTGAAGATAAACCTTCAAAAGAAACCACATCTTCACTAGGTGTGAAGAATTCATGATATAATCAAGTCATCATTGAGTTAAGGGGAGAAAATATTTTTGAATCTATTGAAGGCTTCCTAGATACTTGTGAAGTGGGTTATATTTTCATATTTAGATGCATATAGTTATTTAAATTTATGGTATGGAGTCTTGTTTGGCCACATAAAGATTTGGTTGACCACTAAAAATATTTGTAGAAAGTATATGATGTTCTATAAGAAATCAGTGATTCCATTAATGTAGTGGAGTGAAGGTAGTTAAAAAGAGATTTTTATGTCTTATTGTGCACCGATGCTTTCGAGGAGAAGAAAAAGAGCTACAAAAGCAAAGTATGAGAAATTTGAGAGGATTCAAGGCGAGTATTTGAATATTTTTGCAGTGATTGTGTGAAGGTAACATCGAGGTTTTAGTGTTTCATCAAGTGGTGACTATAAAGGTATTTATTTGATCTTCTGAGCTTGAATTTTTTGTTTGAAAAATGGATACACCGATCATTGTAGAGATTACTAAGATATGTAGGCCCGAGTTTAAGAAACATCCCTTCAAATCAATTGAAGATGATCCAAAGGGTACCCTATCCAGCATGCCCTATGGTGTGATGTGAATTGAATATGTGTGATCTTATATCCATTGCACATTTGAATACTTAGGCTCTTCACACATTTTGAATCATTATATAGAGTTGTGTGAGGATTTGGTGTTGAAGGATGAAAACCTAGTGGTTGCAGACATGGGTTTTTACCATGCAAATTGACTTCCCTAATGAAATTGAAGAAGATAAATTTAGATATGTATTTAAGATGAGTGCATGACTAATTAATGTGGCTTTACCATCTACACAAGATCACAAAGGAGGAAATACATGCTATTACAGGGTTTTGTGCAACCGGTGAAGTATGAGTACTTAGGTCAATTCCAAAGGATGTAGTCATAGAATTAACCAAGTCAAAGTTGGACAAGAGAGAAGTGATAGTTAATGAAATCCTTTACCTAAATGTGATATTTGCATCAATGGTGATAGGATACAAATTCTATCAATCTAGAATGGTCAATAATATGTCTGGTGCTGCAATTCATGTTGCATACATAATAATAATAATGGAAGATGTTGAATATGATCTATGTACTAAAATGAGAGATAAATTATTCTAGAACTTGGAGAAGATAAAGAAAGACAAAAGGAAAGTATCCAAATTCAACCAATTTATTATGGGTTTGTTCTTTTATTTTTAGAACTTCTTTCCTAGTGTTGGAATAATAAATTGGATAGAGGGTACACTAGTGGTAGTTCAATTGAAGAATTATATTAGATTACTGGGAAATGGTTTCAATGAAAATGTTTGGGGACACTTCAAGAATTTTTTGAGTAGGATGCATCAAAGGGAAAGGATTTTAGGCCATATAGTTGAGAAATACAATAATTATATGTATTTCATGGTTGATAGTGATGCCTGCTAGATAGAGGTAGCAGTGCCTAGAACATCTTGGGCTATGCCCATGGGATATGAAGTAGAAGGTGATATGGTAATATTACATGCTGAAGACTTTGTGTCTAAACTGGTAGATCCAAATGCACCCAAATTTGGAACTTATGAAGAGAAGAGTATGGAAGTACACAACAAGTTAACCAAACTAATGATTGAGAAGAAGATAAGAAAAGAAGTTAAATTTTCATTGAAGAAAGGCTTCACTCAAGAAGTTGTCAAAAAATCCACAACCAAACATGCTATGGAGAAAGCATGAACATAAAGATCATCAGGAGAATATGTAGAATTTATTTCTTCTACAACCGGTAGTGCCCCAACTGATATAGAAAAAAGAATTGTCATAGTTTCAGTGAAGAAGGAGAAACCCACTCCTCCAGAAAAGACATTAGTAATTAAGAAGAAAAGGCCTACTCAACCAATATCCACAAAGGTGAAGGAGACTATAGGTAAAAGGAAGAAGGAAAAGGCTCAAAGATTGAAGAATATTGGAGAAGAAGTGGAAGAAGAAGGTACTGAATCCAATGAAGAGTAGAAGAAGATGAAGAAAAGTGGAAAAAGATAAAAGCTAGTAGGACCCCCTACCACAAAACATGCTAAGCCTGATTTTGGTAAGTTCATTTTTGTTGACTATATTGTTGAAAAAGTCAAGAAGTGGGGTGTACTTGTTAGTTTTATAAGATTGTATTACAAATTCAATGAAGAAGATCAGAGGAAGATTGTTGATGCAATTGTGTTCAACATGCACAAGTTAAGTAAAGAACTTATAGATCTGCAAGGACAAATTCCTCCTTCTCTATATGCTAATATAGAAGATAGGTGGAAAATTTGTTGAAGGAAGACAAGGTAGAAATTGAATATAACTTAGTCCAATTACAACTGCAGATGTCTAAAGAGGAAATCCAAGAGACACTTAAGAAGATTAGACCTAAGTTCAAGACAAAGTAAAGGACTATAAGATTACTGATTGGTGACTCTCAATCAGTGTAAGAGGAAAAAATGAGTATTTTGAAGAAATTATTAGTCCTTGAAGAAGAGAAGAGAGATGATCATGAAAAAGATAAAGAGGAGAAAGGAGAAGATGTTAATGAACCTATGAGTACACATACTTATGAAGGATGGACAATCTATTGTGTGAAGGTCACATTTTATAATATTTATTTGGATGAATCTAAGGATACCATGGACACCACATGTGATGTATTTGTCTTGGACATTCATGAGTAAGAAAGGAATATAGCAGAGGAATAGGTGGACATAGGAACAACACAAGCTTTGAGTGATCTTCCTACCGGTGAGAAACAACAAAAACCAACATCAGAGGCTATCGGTATAGTAGAAAAAAAAGGAGAAGAAAGTGCTTGCACATAGTGAGGATATACATAACAAAGGAGAATGAGAGAAGAAAGAACCAGAAAAGGAGTTGACAATAGACAGAGGAAAGGAAAAGATAATATCTTCTATGTGTATTTTTCAACAAAATTTTGATAAGATGGAAGAGGATGACATAACCATCATTCAAGGACCAATAGATCTTAGCACAATGAGCCCATCAGAGCTAATGAATTTCACCATGGCTATTAAGTATAAGGCCATAAGAGATAAAAATAAGGAGGCACAAATTATACAAAGTGCAAAAGATATATTGTCTGATCTTGTGCCCGATGAAACCTATGATAAGAATATTGCACCCATTGACAAATTGGGTCAATTGGTAACAACTCCAAGTGAAAATACAAAGTCTAGAGGATGCAACGAAAATAAAGGAAAATAAAAAGTCTAGAGGATGCAACAAAAATAAAGGAAAATAAGGACTATGAAAGAAATAAATTAGTGAAGTTAGTCAAAAAGATTGCACTTCATAGAGGGAATTGACAATTGAGACTAACAAAGTAAAACAATCATTGGTAGAAGGTGGTAAGATTCTTACTTCTATTTGTGATTTCTCACACTTTTTGAAGGATATTGAGTAGAAAAAAGATGAAGCTCAACAAGAGCTACATAAGTTAGTAACAAATTTTGATCAAGTGAATTATTCTATTACTATTTTCGGAGCATCAATGAAAAATATTAATCATAAGCTCAAAAATTATCAAAATGAGTAGGAGAAAAGGGTCTTAGTATTGTTAGTGTTGCAGAGTCTACTGATTCCAAAGTTGAAAATTTTGCAGAGAGGTGTTAAAGATGAAGAAATGATATCATCTCTACCTGATATGAGTACATTGGATGTATTGGAGGAGCTATCCCATCTATTAACTAACCAAATAGTGATTATTAAACATCTCACAAAGATATGGGAGATAGATTTATAGGTCTTAAAGAGCAATTTTGGTGATGTATTTAGTAGATTGTAATAGGTATATGCTACTCTCTAAAAATATAGTTATGTTTAGATAATTTATTGTTACACCTTTTTCATTATTGTCAAAGGGGGAGAAGATGGTAAGTGGGAGTAGATAGACTAGTCTAGTCAGGGAGAAGATAGTAGTGAAACTTTTGGAAAAGTATAGTGTATGAGGGTACAGTATAGACATGGTATGATATTTTATGTTGCATGATGCATTTCTAATTACCATAGGTGGAGTAATCCTCAATATTTTATCTATACTTGTATATTTTTTGGGTTTTGTCTTATTCAGATGCTTAGCAAATTTTTCTATGTGTTTCCATAATGCCAAAGGGGGCGATTGTTGGAATTTTATGAAGATGACCATATCCAAGATCATGTGGTGAATGGGTGAATGATGTTTTGTTTTCATTGTTGGAAACAAGTGTACTTTAAAGGATAGATCATAGATACTGAAGATGATGATGATTTAGAAAGTATTTTTCTAAGTATTTAGTATATCGATGATTCTACAGTCTAAGATGGTGATTTTAGTGTGCAATGATAATACGAAGGATTCTAATAATGTGATATTTACATAAAGTATCTACAGATTTATATTTACCTACATATATGATTACACAATATGATTCAATGCATAGTTGAATATTTGAGTCAAACACTAGTGATATCAGAAAGAATAGTCAACCGGTCAAGTCAAGGTGATGAAATTGAGGTAGAAATCAATTATGTGTTAAAGCCTATTTTATTTGAGTATTGTATTTTTGAGGGTTGACTCAGGTAATAGGTTTCAGGGTTATCCCACTGACCTAAAAGTGTTTATAAGAGATGAAATTGAAGAATGAAAGAAAGAAGAGAGTATATGTGATGACTCTTGCAGTTGTAGTAAATGTTTGTATGAGAAAAGAAGTGATTTGAGTAGTGCTGAAGAGGATCTGTCAAGTAGAGTGTGCTTATTTTAGATTAGTTTATTTTATTTTATTCTCAAGGAAAGTCCTAATCGGCTTATGATCAGAATCCTCTAACAAGGTTACTCCTAACATGGTATGCATGATCCTTACAGGTCTGAAGACTAAATCCTTTATCTGGGTGACTCTCAGAAGGATTTCTAAATCCCTTAAATAGGTATTTCCTAATAGAACTTTTGGAATAGATTTTAACAGGGATAGAGATACTCCTAACTGGGTATTCTCTTAACAGGGTGGTTGTAATAACATTGCTAAAAGGGAAATACTTATTGGTGCACTAGTGAGATTTGTGGGTGACAATTCCCACTTTGGATTTTTCCCTCTAACAAGGGTTTCCGAAATAAAATTTTGGTTTTATTGTGTTGAGTTTATGTATGTATTTTTTGGGATAATTTTTTGTTATCTTTAGCTTTGCATGTTGGCTACTTTGGAATTTGGCGAAAAGATTTTGTAGATATTTAGTTATACTGATTCACCCCCCCTCTCAATTCCTTATAGCATTAACAATGGGAACAATCATATTTGTACATTAATGAAAGGTATGAGCCATTGTATGGTATTCCCTGATAAACTCTAAAGGACTTCTAGATTTTCCTTTATAATAGACTTGTTCAGAGTTTGAGAAGTTTTTATTTTTATTTTATCCTTTAACAGTAATCACAGGTGTAGTGAAAGTTTGAAAGGAAGGTTCTTGAGGATAACCCTTAATAGTAATAAGTGGTTTTCTATGGGTTTGAGAGGAATTTGATTGAGTGCATTCTTTGACAATTATCATAGGCTTATTAGTTAGTGTAGGTTGAGCATGGAAAACTATGGTAGGTGTTTCAATGTTGAAAACAATATCACTAAAAAGAAGAAATTTAAGAAATGTTTGGTAAAAGGTTGGTTGAAGAGATGTAGAGGAATATTTAGTAGAGATGGAGTCATCAAAGACTTCACCTGTCATAACAAAATCTTCACTACTCGACACCTCATGATGGTTCCTAACATCTTCACTACTAAAGGAATCATCAGAATACTCATGAAAAAATAAATCATACATGTTTGAAATAAGCTAAACATAAATTAAATGTGAATATTTTTAAATGTAAATGAAATGCAAGAAAAAGAAGTAAAAAATTAATTGTTCTTTTTTTCTCTTTATGATGCACAAAAGAGAAGATCTAACTAATAAGAAAGGTAATAAGAGCATGAAAATATAATAATAAGATAATCCAATGTATGGAAATTAAATCTAATCACTAAACAATAATATTTTTGTTCTTGTTGAGATCGTTGAAATGCATGAAAGATCTAACTAACCAACACAAAAGGTATAATGCATGAAAGGTTCCAGTTCACCAAAATGTATAATAGGAAATGGTGAGAGATTATAGGATATAGATCACTCATAAAATCATGAGGGACTATTATACATGGGAATAAAAAACCCTCTCCTGCAGGATATATCCGGTAAGAACAATCTAGTGAGTAAGGATGCCAACTCGGGATTTATGCTTTAAAGGGTTGGATTTGGTTGATTCAAATAGAAATTTTAAATGATATGTAATATGAAATGAAAAAGATGATATATGAAATTAAATGAAATAAATTAGAGATAGGGATGTGTGCTCCTAGAAATTGAACTAGAAGATTGCACCTTTGAACCTGATGTTTCTAACCGACGGAGTACCAGATTATGTCATTTTCTAGACCTAACAACCTGGAATCTAATACCCTCTGCACTGGAACTTTATGATCTAGAAAAGGATGAGGTTGACCTAGTCCTAGGAAAGTTCTACCCAAGTCAGCCTTGTCCAAAGCATTTCTAGATTGTAATGCAAAATGGATCTAGAACAATCTGAATGCCCTATTTCTGGATCTGTAATTGAATATGCACTTCTGCAATCTCTGAATCTAAAGAGAGTGTGTGTGGGTGGCTATATAGGGGTTTTCCTTAGACAAACCCCCATTTTTCTTATTCCCACCTCCATAGACAGTCGTTAGAATATGTAAAGTGTGATGTGCTCATGAATCTAGAGTATCTCTAGAATGCTAATGAGATAGAAGGCAAAAATAAATGTCTAGGTATAACCCTATGTGTGATAGAGTGAAACCCTACCATGTAAATGTAGACAATGTTTGATTGAAAGCATGTAAATTTGAAGCATCAATGTATAGAGCTGAAAATAACAAGGAAAACATACTAATCCCCCAATAGGAAAAGTACACCTAGCCATCCTCACAATCCATTTGAAACTTCATAGTGTAAATATGATGTCTTGAATGCTTGATTTGAAGTTGTAGATGCTAGATTTGAATGCTTAAATTATGTCTTGACTAGCTAACCCTTCCTTCAATGGATGTCATTAAACTTGGTATTCTACCTTGGAACTGCTTGTTGTAATCAAATTAGGGTTTTTACCTTGCACTTGATTTAATTATGCCAAAATAAAGTAATTAGGTTTCTTTTATAGTGATATCAGAAGTTAGAATTAAATAGCCAACTACAGATCTAGAAACCTATTAAATCCATCAGGATGAACCCGGGCCCTAAATCTGAGATCAGCCCCTAAGACAAGGTTGATTAGGGTCGATCTAGTCTAGGACAAGGCTGACATAGTTTGACCTTGTCCCTGAGGACTTTGTTGGATCCTAAGGGATGTGTCAATGTTGATCTGATAGTTTGAGATTTAAAATAGTAGTTGATTCTGACAATGGGGTTAAATTATGAGGCCAAAAGGGGATGAAAAAGGCCAAGCAAATCAAATGAATTTCGTGATTGGAAAAAAAATAGAGTATGATTAGAAATTATTTCCTACCTTGATTTTTCATAAGTTAGAGGGAGAAGAGGACCAAAATTTTAATTAGGTATGCATTCAGTGCAATTTTGAAGTCCTTTAATGCAAATGTATAATATAAATACACTAATGTAGGTACTAAACAATAATTAAATTGTAGACAACACAAGTTCTTACAATTTAGGATGGTACATCTAGATACAAGGAATTATGAGGAAGTAGAGATATGTGAACTCAAACCTTGTGGTACTTCTATCAACTAAGGAATAAAGTGTTTGTAATTTCATTCTATATAGTGCATCAACCTACATCACTAATGATTATGATAGAAAGGAAAATATGAAAGATATCAAATTTTAACATAGTACTAATTTTATTGAGGATAAATTCTGAAGTATAAAATTTTTGGAACTTAAGCATATTTTTTAACATGATATTTTTCCTTTTTTTTGTGATATTTTTTGTATAAATGAATCTAGTTATTTCTATACTATTTATGATTACTCTTATGAGGACCTATTGGAAAGTTTTATTTCACATTAGAATTGCACTTACAAGAAAATATTTTAAACTATGAGTAAACTATGTTTATGCTTCTAATAACTTGAATTTTTTTCTCTCAAAATGTTTAATTGAATGTACTGATTAGTTAATGTTGAGAAAGGTTCATGTCTTTATGTTGAGGAGGAAGGAAATGTTTTTCTTTTTATGAAAACTAGTTATGATGAGTTTAAAATTGAGAGGCATTTCTAATTATCTTATCTCTCTCTTAAGATATTCCATATTTTTTTCTATAGTTCTTTATAAGATAGATTAAACATTATTTGTAAAATTTAAATGCAAAATTTGGTCAAAATATAGATTGATGGTTGAGAACATATTTTGTATGGGAGTCACGACTTGATGGTTGAGAACAATATCATTGTGTAAAATATGTCTTGTTTCTTAAACATTGGAATACATAATGATGTAGATGAGTTTCAATGTTAAATGAAGCTAAGAGAATGCATGTTGTAACTCATATGTTATCATACTTACAAATTTAACAAAAAAGAAAACATGATTATTTTTATATGCAACATGTTAATGGTTACAATATATATTTATACACACTCAATAAATATGTAACATGAATGAATCATTGAGAAACATGATGATTCTATTATGGAAATATTTTTGCAGGTGAAGACAAATAATTAATCTAGATAAAAAAAATGTATACAATAGTTTATACATGTAATCATATAAAATCGGTCTAGTAAACCTATAGCCCCTAAATTAATTAATTGGCCTTAAAAATCCTAAAATCTAAAGGCCTTCACTGCTAGACCTTAATTATGCAAGAAAGCCCTAATAATCACCCTTTGCATAGTTAAACAAAGGTTCTGAGTGAGATCATCAACTTAATCCTAAGTCAAGATTGAAGAGTTATTTAATCAATATACATTGCACACTTTAAAAAAAGGTTCTTGCACTTTTATTACATGAACCCATTCACACATGGGTGTGCGCACTTAATCTTTGATTGAAAGGTGATTAAAAGTGGATTTACCAAATTTGTCCAAATTCTCCCTCAAAAAATACAACTTTGACCAATAAATAACCTCTCACATGGATGGAGCTCATAAGGATTGAAGGAGAGTGCATCTCAACCTCCCTTCATGCTCAAATCTCAATTGTCCATTTTTTAGGAGATTTCTATAAAAGGGATAGGTTTCCTTGTTGAGCGAGGATTCATTGTTGAAGCAACATTATAATGCCATTTTTATTCTAGGGTATCCTCATTTTAGAAGAGAATCTTCATTCTAGAATAGCATTAGCATTTGTTCTTAGATAGTTTAATATTACTTTCATTTCTTCGTATTTTTTGCATCTTGTTAGACTAATCTCATGCTAGTTCATGCATTCGCTTAGTTGCATTTCGCACATCATTTCCATGCCTTCAAGAGAAAAGTATGAAATTTCATGCATCATACTCACGTT
>MU223567.1:4479994-4508949 GCA_018584345.1 Thuja plicata | reverse complement strand
AATGATTATTGAGCCCTAAATTAATGGTTTATTGAGTGTAGGTTTTTTTTAGGTTAATACCATATTTACACCACTTATTTATGGTACCCACCGTGGGGCACTAACTCATTTTGGACCCAAGTTCATAATATTTTTGATATTTTTCTGAAACTACGCTGGTTGTTGTATTGTCTATTTGATACACTCGTATGAAAAACAACTATAGGAGCTTTGTCGTTTCATGTTATTTATATTGTCATATGAGTTTTCAATCTAGTTTTTTTTCATTCGGTTCTGTAGGAATAGTGGTACGAGGCACCATCTTTGCTTGAATTGTCGTATGATTTTTGTTATATTATCGTATGAGTATTGATGCCAGTTTGTTCTTTGTACTCTGTCATTTCAAAAATAGAGAGCATTTTTAGGGGTCCAATTGAATTTATTTTTGGTTTCTAACCCTTGATTTAGTTTTGTAGGTCTTTTGGTTTCCTGGTTTTGCAACCTAACACATCTTTGCAAGACATTTTCTAAAAGATTTGCTTGCCCAAGAGACACTACTTGAAAACACTCTTTATTGCAAACTACTAATTTCTTTGTGCTTGTAGGATGTTTTGAAGAAGAAAATTAAGTAATACTACTAATCCTTTGATTTTTGCAGGTTGCCTAAGTTCACATCAACCAAAGGATCATGCTTCTTAATGTTATTTAGGCACATAGTCTAATTAGGTGGTTTCTTGTGTGGGTCAAGTTAAGCATTAGGGGATTACGCTCTCTTTCCTTTTGGGAAAGATTATAAACCTAGACGTGTTTAAATTGTCTTGGGCAAGCAATCTTTTGGGATAATTTTGGATTGTTTGGTGTGTTTAGGAAAAAAAGGAGAATACGAAACTATGCTCTTCTCCTCTTTCACGGAGAATCTAAAATCTAGACCTTCTCTTTGCTATCCATTTTATTTCATGCATTATCTTTAGAGGGCATGTCAGTTGAGGTAAAAAGATCTTGGGAATGACCCAAGTGAGGACAAGGTAGAAGACAAAACTTCCACCTCACTATAATAAAGATGCTTCCTTGAGATGAAAGTCTTGAAAGACTTAATCATTCTTTTCTTTTGATCACCCCGTTGATCCTTAGACATTCTTGGATGTTTGTAGAGCTGAGAGACTTCAATCTTTCTTGTGAGACTACACTCATTCCAGGTATGAGCATAGGGCTATATACCTCAATATCTCTTCCTAAGACTATGGAAGATGGTTATGGACGAATGCCCTTACTAGCACCTTTATGTTAGAACCCACCTGAATCACCTCTGAAAGTGGGATAATCCAAGTGCAAGGGAGATAGAAACTCCCCAAATTTACTCATCATATTTTTCCCCCATTAGCATTTGGATTCGGCTAATACAGAATCACTAGACCTATTGTGTGGATGGTAGTGTTGATATTTTGATTAGCTATTGTGTGTGTACCTAAGTCAGTGAGCGGGGGTTTTCTCACTAAGCCTATTGACTACAAGGCTAAAAAGTGTGTTTAATCTTCCCTCATTCATGTTTGATGTGCTTGAATCACATTGAAATTAACACCAAAACAACATAAGACACTATGACATTGAAATTGCACAAATTGTCAAAATTTTCACACAAATCAAGTGGCAAATTGTCCTTGTCCCTTTCTTGTCCTATCGTTCTGTCTAGTAAGAATTGTCGTATTACAAAATAACCTGAAAGCAACAAGTCTTATGGTTCTATAGGAATTATCATCTGACACGGTAGGAATTTTTGTATGATTATGCATTAAAATCTAGTATCTGCCTTTGATCTTTGATATCCTTACATTCATCTTGACTTTCATCTGTGTGGCTCAAATCAATTGTCATACCTTATCACAACAATCGTGTGTCCTTGACATAGTGATTTCACCCATCTTCATCTCTCATCCTATATTATTGATTGATCTTACTTTTTGTGATTTATGTCATCCAAAATCAATCTCAATCAGCTCGGTCACAAGTGTCACCTAGTAGATATTCATGTATCAATCTTGATACCTTGTACCTAGCTCAGTTATCTTTCATCAAAATATCTCTCATCAACCTCTCACACAAGCGATCATTTGATATTTGACATTAACCCATCAATCTAGTCATTAAAAATTGTAGTGCCTCACTAATTCAGTGAAGAGCAATGTAGGTAAGTGAACCCTCCATATTTTGTCATGGTTTTTCAATTCACATATATGTAAAGCTTAGGATAGTTAAATGTATTCTTCATTTTTATGTGTGACATTGTTGTTTTTGGTGGTTGATAAATAAATGTATTATTTTAAAAACTATATCATTTATCTAACTGAAAATGATAAGTGTACTACAAATATCTATTTTCTTTTTACAAAATTATTATTTCACTAACAATACTGAAAAATACAAAATATCTCATTATATTAATATTTTTTAAATTATTATTTTATTCTATGTTAAAATTGCATACTTTAATTAGAAAATTACCAAATATTACAAATACTTTATTTATAAAGTAAATAATTTTACTTATTTTAATTATATTAAATATGTATTAGTGAAACTTAAAGAAGAAAAAAAATTATCATTTTATATAAAATAAATTAATTAAAGAGAATGTTTCCATCTTATAGAAAGTAATGGATATTAAAAAAAGTTAAGTGGAAGTTTTAAAAGAGACCTTTCCTTAAAATAAGAAACTTGGGAGTAAACTTTAGAAGAGCTATGTCGACGTGAGAGTTTTAAATATATTCTATAAGCATTCATTAAGGCATGCAAAATGGTGGCTTGCATTCAGGAAGTCATGCAAACAGATTGGGGACGATGGGTAAAGAGAGTAGTTATGAGAACCGTCTGGAAGGAAGGGAAGGAGGGGGAGTCGATACAGAATTCTCATTCAAGAAGCAAGATGGGTGCAAAGAAAGTATGGATCCAGAATCAAATTTTAACAGGACACACAGGTATGCAGCCTCATTTTTATAGATTAAACTCAAACCTTCAGAGCTACTCTTATATATACATATGAGAAGAAAACAAGTTGTACAAACTATGCGGTAATGTTGGTTTCCTTATAGCCATAGACATGATCTCCATTTCACTGAAGCCTTCTTTCCCTGTCTTTAAATCAAGTTGACTTCTAATCCCTATTGTATGCTCACAGTCTCCAATCATATTGTGAATCATTTTTTTTGTGTATCCAATTCAGTGTATACTAACTTAAATAACTTTTTCTACTGATGCTTTTGTATTTTATAACAATCAAGCATACTCCTCATTTTGTTTGAGGGTGGTGTATATAGTCGCTTAAAACATAAAAGTGATAGTTCTTATTGGTTCTATTAAAATCATCAATCCTTTCCACCGAATAGCTCCTATATGTTCCTTTTACATAAGGTATCTTATTCATTTCAACAACATCTAATATCAATTAGTTTATTAGCATTCCTTATCAACAATTATAGCAAACAGCTCAGATTTCTTTCTACTCAAAGTCTGATTTATTTATACCTCTAGATGTCTAGGTAAAATCTGATCCATTTATTGCTTAGATTTCTAGGTAAAAGACTTGTCCATTTATTGCCTAGATTTCTATATAAAAATCTGATCTAGATTTCTCTGTAAATCTGATTTATTTATTGTTAATCGTATATAAAATTAGATCCATTTAGTGATATAAACTTTTTATTTAATGTCTCATTTATTTTATTAAAAATATGTGAATTATAGATAAGAATTGTAGAATACTAGTTAGCCTAATTTAGTTATGATATCGTTAAATAAAATAATTGGATATTCAAGTATTATTAGTTGTAAGAATATATTATTTTGGTTTAAAGAATAGACTAAAGAAATTCTTTCAAATTCCATGTGTATCGTCTTAAAATGGAAGCACTTCCATCTTGGTAGATTTAGCACCCTAATTTAGTGCATTTACATGATAAATTTGTATTTAGGATTCATCTGCACTTGGTTAATTCTTCGTTTCTAGGTGAAATTAGGGTTAGGATCCTGAGGATCCTCCTAGATTTCCTTCTTTGTCGCTCTATTTTCTAGATAGGACCTATGTACTAGTCCTCCTAGCCTTCATCACACTTCTTCTAGGCCCCTGTGTTCTTTTCTAGTACTCTATTCTATTTTCCCATCATCCTAGGCCTCTGGCCGACCTAAAAACTTCACTGGCACTCTAATTTGACTGGCCTGAAACCTCAGGTTAGGGTCAAGGTCGACCCTGACCTAGATCAGGGTCGAGGTCAACCTTGACCTAGGTCAGGGTTAAGGTCGACCTTGACCTTTATCTGGTTTTGGTTCCCTCTTTCAAGTTTGGATCATAGCGGGGCTATAAATTGAAAATTGGCCCCCGAATCCGAATGTGGAAGGGTTTTTATTCATAATTTCATTAATTAATTTCCTCCTTAGTTGGCTATTGTGATTGGACCATAATTCAAGGTGAAATTTGAATTATGGGCCCTCACATTTCCCTAGGAGGCTTACCTTGAAATCTCTATATAAGCACTCTTTTTTGTCTTCATTTGATATATGATATCATGATATGAGATTATATGATGATAATGAGACGAGGACGCAAGAATGTAAGAGGGCGATAGAGAAGGATAAGATATGATGGTGCCTTGATGCAAGCAAGCATTTTGGGGACAAGTTATTGTGGACATTCATTGGAGAAAGAAAGAGTTCTTCAATCCTTCCTTCTTCTTTGATCTACTATTTTCAACATTCAAGCATTCAAAGGATACAAGATCATGGGGTAGCAACTACGGATTTTGAGTTTTGTAGGATTACTTTAGCCTTGGGGGCTTGGTATGATTTCTTTATCATACTCAAATATATGCATTTCTCTCTCATTTCAATTCATGCTAGGGTTTCGATCTAGAGGATTAGATCTTGGCATTGCACATTCAAAGCTCTTCATACGAGAAACACACACACATATTCTATTACATCCGTCTATTTGTGGAGGTGGAAATCACAAAAATGGGGGTTTGACTAAGGAAAAACCCTATATAGCCACCCCAAAACACCATTTTCAAATATCTACAGTCGCTATTTTGGGGTTGCAGAGCATATTTGGATACCCTTTTCAGCAAACTTTTAGGATCCGCGAACAGAATTTCTGTCAAAGCGGTGCATGTCAAGGTCGACATAAATGATCACAATTGTGCCCCCATATTTGGGTCAAGGTCGACCTGGCTCAGAAAAGAAAAATATTTCTTAGTTTTCTCCATCTCTATGTTTTCATTCCAGATCTAGTTGTAGAATTTCCAGAAACTCGATACAGACACCAGAAAACAACAATTTTGAGATCTGCTATGTTATGAGGTATGTATTTCATTTTATCTAATTTCATTATTCTTTGCAAACATTTCCAGATTTATATTCCTTATCTTTAGAATTAAATATATGTGGTTAATAGAGGCACAGGGTCTCTTTTATGTGCAATCCCCCATTGTTCTAAACCCTATCCATATTTCCCACTTTACATTTTGGTGAACCCGTTTACGAAAACTCTTTCCTTTTGGTGTTATATTTGCAATTTATGTTAGATCTTACTTGCATATAAAAGTAGATTTCTTTTATACTCTTGCATTTATATTTCAAAAAAAAAAATCATAAAATTTCTTTAAAAATACAAAAACATTTACATTTTACATGCTTGTACTGCTACTTTGTGTTCAACATGTATGATTTTTGTTTTGAATACTTTGATGAGGCTTTTATTGCAAAAGAGTATAGATCCCCTAATGAGGTACATGGAAGTGAGGATGGAAATTGTTCGAATAAGATCTCCATTGATCCTATTCCTTTTTAATCCTCCTCTACAACCTCTTCAATTGACCTTTACCATAGGGTGTGTGCATGGTTATTCTCAATACACCTATTCATGTTATGACTGGACCTCTCCATTATATCCTTCTTTTAGTTAGACCTTGGTTACATACTATGCATGCAATTCCTTCTACTCTTCATCGCAAGGTTAGGTTCATTTTAACAATTTGATGTATACACTACATGTGGATGATGTGGCGAATCCTTGCTTAAATGTGGAATATGCTAAAGTTTTTGAACCTCTCCAACCAAGTAAAGAAATTGAAAGGCCACTTGAGATTAAACAAACTGAAGCTCCATCTTCTTCTTTGACTTTGGATGATTGGGGAACATTGGACTTTAATCCTTCTTTTATTGGAGAATGTAAAGCTTTTTATTTGGAATTCATGAAACAACAAAGTGGGTTTAAAAAATAAGTTTTTACTCCTTCCCCACTTTCTGCGGAATTAAAAAGTGACTTTGTTGCTTCCTCAATTGAAAAAACAATTGAAACAATAAAATCTGATTGCTATGACATTGTGACATATGTGGCTCCTTTGAATCAATCTGATATGGTCGATATATATGGTTCTGGTTATCACCGGCTCAAGAAATTAGGATTTAATGGGAAAGGATGTGGTAAATATGAACAAGGTATACAAGTACCTTTGGACAATGAAATTTATGATTATACATATGTATTAGGGTTCAATCCTTACAAAAAACCATCATCTTTTCCTCTCAATGTTAATCATATATGTGGTGGACATTTGAAGTTGGTTGATCCGCTCCTCCTCAACATTGATAAAAAAGCTATCTTGGATGTTTTTCCCGAAGATTAAGCCTTAGCGGATTTTTTAGGAGCTTATGAGGATCTACCTATGTTTCATCATAAAAAAAAGAACCCCTATTTTATAAATATATAAGCTTATTTTGGTGAACAAGATATTTCTCCTTTACCAATGGATTCTCTGATAAAAATTAATTTTCTAATAACTAAGACTATTGAGGTTCAAGTGGATGCAAATGACTCCAAGAAGATGATAAAAATTGGAAAGTGGTTTAATCAAGATGAACGTGATCACTTGGCTTCCCTTTTACTTGAATTTAAGGATATTTTTGCTTGGACATATTCGGATATGTCGGGTATAGATCCTAAGATTGTTACTCACAATATTGTTCTAAAAACAAATGCTAAACTTGTGAAGCAGAAAATCTGAAAGATGAATCTAGGAATTGCCTTTTTAGTTAAGGACGAAATTGAAAAATTATTGAATGCTGGATTCATCCACTCTATTGATTACTCAGATTAGATTTCAAACTTTGTGGTTATTTCAAAAGGAGAAAATAAGATAAGAATGTGTACTGACTTCCGAGATTTAAATAAGGTATCCTTAAAAGATGAATTCCCATTACCTAATATTGATATTATTGTGGATTCAATAATGGTTCATGCGCTATTATCTTTCATGGATGATTTTTCAAGCTATAATCAAATCTTTATTCCTACTAAATATCAACTTAAGACCACATTTATAACACCTTGGGGAACATTTTGTTGGGTCATGATGCCTTTTGGATTAAGAAATGCAGGAGAAACTTATCAGCGAACCATGACTTTGATTTTTTATGATTACGTTGATAATATTCTTGAGGATTATGTGGATTATATCTTGGCAAAATCTATACAAAGAGGAGGCCATGTTAGTATTTTACGACAAATATCTGAAAGGATTAGAAGTTACAATGTGAGATTGAATCCTAAGAAATGTGCCTTTGGAGTTGATTCTGGTAAATTATTGGGGTTTATAATCTCTAAGTAAGGCATAGAGGTAGATACTAAAAATATTGATGCTATTTTTAATATGCCTCCTCCTAAGAACATTTCTCAGTTATGAAGTTTACAAGGAAAAATTCAAGCTATTTGTCACTTTATTTCCAACTTAGTTGATAGAACTGTTCCTTTTACTTCCTTTCTTAGAAAGGACACCACTTTCTCTTGGAATGAGGAATGTAAACAATCCTTCGAGAAATTTAAGGAGTATCTCACCAATCCTCCTATTTTGCACCTGCTTAATTTAATAAACCCTTTTATCTGTATACTTTAGCCACTCCGAATGTGGTGAGTGTGTTGTTGGCTCAGCATGATAGTGAAGGTAAGGAAAGATAGGTGCACTACATTAGTCAGACTTTACTTGATTACGAAACAAGATGTACAGATTTGGAAAAAACAATGCTTAGATTTAGTTTTTTCTTGTCAGAAACTCAGGCATTCTCTATTAAATATTGAAGTCAATGTGATTGTTAAATTTGATCCTTTGAAACATCTTTTCTCAAAGACTAATCTCTCTGGCTATTTTGCAAAGTGGGTGATGTTACTTATGGAATTTGATCTTAGTTTCATTTCTAAAAATTCAATTAAAGGACAAGTTTTAACCAAATTATTTGGCTAAAGCTCCTTGTCCTCATTCTGATACATGCTTTACTTCAATAGATTTCCCAGATGAAAACATTCTAGCTATTAAACAGGATAATGTTTGGGAAATATATTTTGACAGATCTAGATGTAAGATAGGTTCTGGTGTTGGTATTATCTTGATCCCTCCTACAAAAAAAATGATCCCTATGTCATATAAATTGACTTTTCCATGTATTAACAATATTGCGGAGTATGAAGCTCTTATAGCTGACTTACAAGAAGCTTCATCCCTTAACATTAAAAACTTGGAAATTTAAGGAGATTTGCAATTGATTATGAAAAAAATTAAAGGAGGTTATCATACTAAGAATGATAAAATGACACAACATAGAGATTTGGCTCTTGATGTTCTTTCACAATTCTCTTCTTATACAATTCAATCTTTACCTAGGAAAGATAATCAACATGCAGAAACCATGGAAAACACAACTTCTTTGGTTTGTCTTGAGAATATTGTTGAAGACTTTCAATTTACTATACATACTCTTTAAAACCCTAGAATTTCCAAGGAGATTACCTCTGATTGTTTCAATTTGCATTTGGATGAATGGTATTCTCATATCTTTCATTTTTTGAAAGATGGTACTTTTCCTAAATCAACAACAAGGAACATGTGTAATCGTATTATTAAGATTGTAGCTTGTTATATCATTTTAGGATATACACTTTACAAATGCTCTTATGATGGTTTTCTATTAAGATGTCTTGGTAGAACCAAAATTCCAATAGCTTTGGCAGAAGCTCATTCTAGTTCTTGTGGGGGAAATTTTGGTGGAAAATCTTTAGTAAATAAACTTCTTAGAATGGGATATTATTGGCAAACAATGGAACAAGATTCTTTCATGTTTGTTAATAAGTGTCCTAAATATTAGCAACATAGTAATTTGATTGATGCTCCTGCTGGTGAGCTTCGTAATCAAGCTGCTCCATGGACTTTTAGTATTTGAGGTTTTGATCTTATTGGAAAAATATCACTGGCTTCTTCTCAAGGACATATGTACATCCTGACAGCTACAAATTACTCTATGAAGTAGGTGGAAGTTGTCCCTCTCCGTTCAACTATTGTGGATGTTATTTCTGATTTCATTCTTAACAATATTATAACACAATTTGGTACTCCTTCGATGATAGATTTCAATAATGGCACCTCTTTCAAGAATAAAGAAGTCACAAAATTCTTGGAGAAATATCAAATTCAACATAGATTTTTGACTCCGTATTATCCTCAGTCTAATGGTCAAGTTGAAGCATCAAATAAAGTCATTGAACAAATTTTGAGGAAAATAGTTAATAATCATGCAAAATATTGGTATACCCAACTTACCTATGCTTTATAGGCTTATAGGACCAGTGTTTGTACTGCCGTGGGTACTTCTCCTTATAATATTTTTTGTGGTATTGATGCTATTATGCCTTTGGAATTGGAAATACCTTCTTTACATGTTTCATTTCATGGGATAATTGACAAAGATACATTTCAAGAACAATGATTACAATAATTAGAAATGTTGGATGAACAATGAATAAATGCTTTGGACCATATAAAGGCTTATCATAAATCACTTTAGAAGCAGTATAATCATAAGGTAATTGAATGATCATTCTTAGTGGGTGATTTAGTGTTATATGAGAATCAAAGAAATGTGAATGCTTTACCTGGTGAAAAGGAAAGTTTAGCCCTAATTGGCTTGGATCTTTTTTTATAATTAAGGACTTTGGTTCAGGTGCTTACAAAATTTCTGATATTGATGGTGTGCCTTTTAAGGAACATATCAATATTATGCATCAAAAATGTTATTATCCCTAGTACATCATTCTTACCTTGTGTATTTATGTATTCCTTATAAAATAGTTATGTTTTTTTTATAGGTTATGTGATTTTAGAAAATTACATTTGAATACATTTATACACATTCTTTCTTTCTGTTATTTTTTATGTTATTAGGGAAACTATAGTAATCAATCACAGAACTAACTAGAAAAGAGAGTAATTCATCTATATATATTTGAATTTGATACATATGTGGCACAATGCCCTATCTATCACTCTCTCTATCCCTATTCTCTGGTGGCCGATGGCTCCCAGATCTCTCTAATCTATGATGTGAAGATGAAGATCTCTAGGTATTTCATGAGTGGCTCCTCGATATGCTAACCTCATATACACGCTCTTGAGAACTCCATAGGTGAGCCATTAGCCTCTCCCCTCTCTCTCTCTCTCTCTCTCTCTCTCTCTCTCTCTCTCTCTCTCTCTCTCTCTCTCTCTCTACATAACCTCAGCTCTTGTTGGACACAAGCAAAGATGTCTGCATGCCTGTCAGGATCTTTGTGACCAATGGGGAACTCTTTCTCACTGGCTGGTAATCTATAGGATGGACATGTATCCTTTAGGACCTCGGATATGAAGGTCATCCACTCTACTATGCTGGCTGTAGAATTAAAATAAATTTATGTTTTAGTACTTTTTCTTCAAAAATTAATTTAAATATTTAAATAAAATACATGTTTTATACCTGGATCTCCCTCTTGGGTATCACTAAAGGGCCTAGATGGGGGGGCATGGAGTGACTACTCTCTCCATGCTTACTATGTCCAGGTATTGGAGGTGGTGTCTCTATATGGGTGCGTGGAGGTCGTCATGATCTCAATGGTGTTGCATGAACAAGATGCTCATCTACACTAGTACTATTAGTTGGGGGCATCCTATCTTCTCTCTCCTCTTCTCTATCCTCCTCCATGGGATCTCCCTCAGAGGTGGGCTCCTCCTCATCTCTTTGATCCCACTCCTCCTCTAGTATGCCACTATCTCGGTGTTTCCTCTCTGAAAGGCCTGGATCACATGTGGGATAGTCATCATGGAAGATCGGGTGGGTTCCCTTCAAACTCTACTATCTGATGTGGTCACTACTGATGCCTAAATGGGCCACATCAAGGGCTACCTCTATATCCTATCTCTTGTCTATATCATTGTCTATGATTTCTACTGCTGATGGTCGACGTATAAGACCAAACTGGCTCATCACTCTTTCATAGTAGTATGACATTACTATGTGACTAGAATGACCCTCTAGCAGATTTTTCTACTGTAAGGGTCTCATTTGACATCGTGTATCTGGCCACTCTATCATATGACAATAAGGTCTCTATATCACATCTATGCCTGGTACACGGTCTAGATGTACCCTCCAGTAGAGGATATCTTTGTGCTACCATAAATCTCCCAGTGGATAATAAAAGGCTCTAGGTGTGCCTGCATCTACCATCATAGGAATACCCTGTGGTCATGTACATGTGAAATGCTTGAACAACCAAATCTGTAATAGTGTGCATACTGTGAGACTCTCTTGCTAATATCTCACCAACTGACATAACTCATGGTATAGATGGGCTAGCATGCTATGACCCCACACAATGATGGTCTTATCACTCTCCATCTTGCGTACAAGATGGGTAAAAGGTTCTGAAAAAGATTATGCCCTTTGTGTTGGGTACTACAACCAAAGAAAGTATACACAACATCCAAGGGTGTCAGACCTGCCAGTATGGATGATAGGGTGATATGGTCTGCTCGAGTTTGCATCTATGGAACCCATCCTAGGAAATACTTTGCATTTATATGAATATCCTTAGGACCCCACTATACTCTTGATTTGACAAGCTTGCCCTGAACTGGAATTTGCAAGATCCTGTATACATCATCTAATGTCACTGTGATCTCTCTCAAGGGAAGATGAAAGGAACATGTGTCCTCATCCTACCTCTCTATAAGAGATGATATTATGGCTTGGTGGAATATCATTTGTGATAGGACTGTTAACCAGTATAGTCCTATGTCTCTCACTAGCTGTGTCTCATCCTTGTCTAGCTCAGATAACTTCTCTCTCATGATCAGTTGTGTCCCTTGAAAGGGGTGCTCTCAGAGATGAACTAGGCCCTGTAAGCACAAAACAACATCATATCAAAACTATAGAACCACAAATAATTTTATCCAACTTGAATAGGTCAAGGTCGACCTTTGTTAGGTCATGGTTAACCTTCTTGGGTCAAGGTTGACCTTCCCAAGTCGAGGTCAACCTCACTCCAAGAAAGGTGTGGACCTTCCGAGTTTGTGTCAAACTTAAAGGGTCAAGGTTGACATAAGTAGGTCAGGGTCAACCTTTAAGGGTCAGGGTCAACCTTTCCTATAAAAATAGGAATTTAAGATTACAAATATAAAAAACAACAAACTTACCTCAAGAAGAGGTTGTCTTGTGGCCAGGCACTATCTAAGGAGCTCCATTTGTGTCGCTCGAAGTTCCTCTCTGCTCGACATCCTACTTTCTCTCATAAACTTTGTAAATGGTAGGAATGAGGAGGTATGTTCTCTCTTTCCTTATTTATAGATTAAAAAATAGGGTTTGTTTTAGGGTTTTGTTAGGGTTTATTTAGGTTAAATTCAAATTTCCCTTCATATGCTTTTAGATACACATTCACTCTTTTCATTATAACTTGAGTTATATAGCTTTGTTTTAGCGACGTCTACAACATTGGAATCATGATTTAGATACCTAACTCCATGAATCAGTTTAGTAAGGTTTGGAATCCTTATAACTAGTTTAGGAAAATATTTTTCAACACATTTTATACCTAGTGTATAGGGCTATCCTTATCACCATGTTTCACCCTCCAGGAGTAGTAATCTAAAACCGAGGCATAAGGGGATCTATTGACTTATCAATTTCATCTTTGTAATACTTAGGTGGTTTATGGATTTTCCTTAACCTTGTGTGTTGCAGGTTGTAGGTACTAACAATTTCTTGGAGGATCTCTACATTGAGGACTTGATATATCCTTTTTATTTATTATGATGTTTTCTTACTTTAACTTGCATATTCACGTAGTGTCATATCTAAGATAAAGTGGGGACTAAATGTATCATCTTAAAATGGAATAGCTTCCATCTTGGTAGTTTTATCACCATCATTTAGTGCATTTACATGATAGATTTGCATTTAGGATGCATCTATACTTGGTAATTCTTTGTTTCTAGGTGAAATTAGGGTTAGGATCATGAAGATTCTCCTTGATTTCCTTCTTTGTGGCTCTATTTTATAGGTAGGACCTATGTACTAGTCCTCCTATCCTTCATAACACTTCTTCTAGGCCCGTGTCCCCTTTTCTATCACTTTGTTTTATTTTCCCATCATCCTAGGTCTCTCACTGACCTAGAAACATCACTGGCACTCTAAGTTCATGGCATGAATCCTTAGGTCAGGGTCGAGGTTGACCCTGACCTAGATTAGGGTCGAGGTCGACCTTGACCTAGGTCATGGTTAAGGTTGACCTTGACCTTTTTCGGGTTTTGGTTCCCTCTTTCATGTTTGGATCATAGCGGGGACCTAAATTCAAAATTGGCCTCCAGATCAGAATGCGAAAAGGTTTTTATTCAAAATTTAATTAATAAATTTCATCCTTAGTTGGCTATTATGATTGGACCATAATTCAATGTTAAATTTGAATTAGGGGCCCTCACATTTCCCTAGGAGGCTTACCTTGAAATCTCTATATAAGCACTCTCTTTTGCCTTCATTTGATATATGATATAATGATATGAGATGATATGAAGCTAATGAGATGAGGACGCAAGAATGCAAGAGGATGATATAGGAGGATAATATATGATGATTCCTTATTGCAAGCAAGCATTTTGGGGACAAGTTATTGTAGAAATTCATTGGAGCAAGAAAGAGTTCTTCAATCCTTCCTTCTTCTTTGATCTACTACTTTCAACATGCAAGCATTCAAAAGATACAATCATGGGGTAGCAACTACAAATTGTGATTTTGGTAGGTGTACTTTAGCCTTGGGGGCTTAGTATTATTTCTTTATCATATTCAAATCTATGCATTGATCTCTTATTTCAATTCATGCTAGGGTTTTGATCTAGAGGATTATATCTTGGCATTGCACATTCAAAGCTCTTCCTAGGAGCAACACACACACATATTCTATTACATATGGCTATTCATGGAGGTGGAAATCACCAAAATGGGGGTTTGACTAATAGAAAACCTCTATTTCCACCCCAAAAAAACATTTTCAGATATCTACAGTCGTTGTTTTAGGAGTTGCAGAGAAGATTTGGATACCCTTTTTGGAAAACTTTCAGGATCCACGAACATAATTTTCGTCAGAGCAGTTCAGGTCAAGGAAGACATAAAGGGGCATAATTGTGCCCCCGTATTTGGGTCAAGGTCGACCTTGCTTAGAAAAGAAAAATATTTCTAGGTTTTCTCCATCTCTGTGTTTCTATTCCAGATCCGGTTGCATAATTTCTAGAAACTCCATACAGATACTAGAAAATAGAAATTTCTAGATCTGCTATTTTATGAGGTATGTATTTCATTCTATCTGATTTCATTATTCTTTGCAAACATTTCCAGATTTATATTCCTTATCATTAGAATTAAATTTATGTTGTTAATAGAGGCATAGGGTCTCTTTTATGTGCAATCCCCCATTGTTCTAAACTCTATCCATATTTCCCCCTTTACACCATGTTAGATACATTACTATTACTTACAATAAATAGAAGTATTTATTATTGTAAAAATAAATGTATAATTACTCTTTATATGTTATTTGTTAAAAAAAAAAGCAATTAGATATGTAAGTAAATCAACTAAAATGTATATTTATAGTTATTAAGGACATAGTAGACACTCGAAGGTAAAATGTATATTCATATTTGTGTGTATGTTATTAGGAATTTTTCTATTGGTGTCCTATTGGAAATCTTTAATGACTAGGAACTAGAATGAAAGATGTTTGTTACTAGATGACATAGATTTACTTGAAGATGCACTTAAGCATTAGGGAATTTAAATAAGTTGTACATATTTACTTTACCATAGATAGGGAATATTTTTTGGATGTGAGACTATATTATCTTACATATTGTTTGTACTATTGCATATATTGATACTTTTGGTTTCATTTAAGGGTTTCTTATATCATTTCTAATGATATAGGAGGCTAGTATAGTTTGAGACTAACACAAATATAAGCTCTTATCCTTCTCTTGGAAATTTATTTGTATGGTCATGAATATGTTTGTAATCTTTTATACCCTTATGAGGATGATGGAAAAGCATTGTGGTTATATTTTCTTGTGTGTTATGGATGAATTAGTTTTTATGTATAAACATAGTTATGAGGTGATTGTTGCATAGAATAATTGTCCTATAAGCTCTTTATGCTCAAAAATATCTTTGTGTTCTTTTCAAAATCTATTACAGAGTCTTGAGTGCTCTTTTGTACACTTTCTAACTCCTAGGGGCTTCTTACATGCATCTTTATGCACAGTCTTAATTTCTTGCCTATCATTGTTGGTGAGGCATTTTAGTTAACCTTATATTAAGGAGGTGTCGTGACCATATTATCTGATATCATACTAATTGGTGACCATGTTTGTGTGGTTCTTCTAGAAATGGATTCCTATTTGAGAAATGTAAAATATATGCTCAAATACTTTATGATTCCTTATTGTACTCTAGTATCTTATTCTGTTGGGTTATGTGTGTAATACTCTGCTATTTTCTTGTCGTGGTTATCTTTATTTGTGTTTTTATATTTTTGGATATTTTATGGTCCCTTGAATGTTGGTAACTGGTGTATTATACCTATAACCATGGTTCCATCCCTATTCCACCTAAGTGGGTGGCAGCTCACGGGAAAAATGTCTATGGTATAGGAATCTATAAAGGGTTGTGTACCTACTTTCTTGATTTTATAAATAGATAGTTAGGAATAGGAAGGGTCAAACTATGAAGTCTATAAGAATGAACATAGGAAAGGTCATTAATGAGGAGCTTCCGACACTTAGGTCTGGTCCCTTGAGGTTTTTCTATTGGTATTCATTACTCATCCTAATAGAATTATGAGAAAGATTATATTTATAATCACATTATTAATGTTAGTGAATCTTGTGACATGCATCTAGATTTGAGATGTGTGCAGTTATAGGCATCAGGACACAGAGAGGGACAAGGAAGCACAACTAAGGTATGTAGTAATAATTGTTGTGATTGTTTTTTATTTTGGTAAAAGCAGATTTTGAAGGGAATCCATAACCCTGTACAAAAGAAACAAATATAGGAATAAAAAGTACAAGACAAAAGGAGACATCTATAGGATCACCATATAAACATTACAGAGAATCCTCTAGAAAAGTAGTCCAAACAAAAAAAATTAGAAAAAAACACCCGAGACAAAAAAATGGCACAAAAAACAATGACATCCAACAAAGGACTTAACCTAGCTACTTCATGTACTCAAAAATTTCATCCTTCAGTTGCATAAAATGCTAGATAGAACCCTTGAGATTATCAAGCTCCTTATACTTATCATCTTTTTTCTTCTAGTGCTGGTATGGGTTCTAGAACCAGGTCCAACAAGAGAAACAACCACTTCAACACCATCATCAATATTCATAATGGAATTGTTCTTGTTTCCCTCCAGTAGTTCAAACAAATCCCTCATGAAGTTGTTAGGAGTGACTTTCATCCCCTTGAAGCTCTCCTCCATAATTCGGTTGAGAGTTTCCTTGAGTATTTGAAGGCGAATAAAATTAGTCTGCATTAACAAAATTAAAAACATTGATCTTATTCTCCAGCTTCTCCAAGAGGGCCTTCTTGTCCACCAAAGAATTTTCATTGATGTCATCTCTCGAACTATTGACTTTATCAATAAGAATATTAAGGTTATCCACCCTTTCCTCTAGCTCACCATACCTTATATTAATATCTTTAATTTACTTATAAACCTAGGTAGTCATCTAAATGTTCAGGTCAGATTGATCACTAATAGACTGGAGAAACCCAGTAGCCTCAATCTGAACATTTGAGTCCTTCTGACCTTGCACCTTATCATTTTCACCATCTACTTTATCAACTTTTACCTTAACATTAGTGTCAATATTCACAGAGATCACTAGGGAAGAGGGATTTCCCATTTGGGAAGAATCATTACAATCAACAAGAACATGGGTATTCTTGGTCTCCTTCTCTTCTTCCACCTCAGTATGAGAAAAACCAAGACCGAAAGCGAACTTATTGGAAACCTCCTCACCAATGAGATTTTTAGGAATAAATTGAACAAGTGACTCAACAATAGGGTCACCCTCACCACCCAAGACCTTAACTTCCACACTAGGATTAGGGAAAGTCTCCACTTTTGTGTTAAATTTATTAGCATCCACATTCTCATCACATATTCCCACCTCCATAGTAGCAATCTCTTGAGGGCCTTAAGTATCGATGTTGCCATATTTCTCACTTAAGGCATCATCACTTTCAGATTTCAACAAGTCCTCCAAAGCACCATCATTAGAGGACTAAGTAGTCTTTCTCTTTTCAAAAACAACCTTCATGGTACTCCCTTCAGCCTTTCCCTCAGTTTGATCATCAGTATCCATATATTTATCCTGAGTAAGGATCTGGGTATCCTTCTTCTTATGAATTTTAGGATTTTTAGCCACCTTTAATTTCTTCTTATTAGGGCTTCCCATCTGAATCTCATTAATTGCACTCTTTCCTTTTTTATCCTTCTCCTATAGAGACTTAGACAAAGGCTCTTATAACTTGAATTTAGCATAATCATGAATCAACAAAATCAATCCATCATAAAGGATAGGTTTATCAAGGTTAACCCTATTCTCCAAAATGCTCTCACTCAAAGATGACAGTAGCAGAAAAGGAAAATAGACCTTCTTCTAGTACCTAAAGTGATTGACAAGCACAAATTGGAAATTATACATCCTGGCTAAGCAACCTTCAAGCATGAAATATTGCATTATGGCTTTCAAAATTTTAGCCCACAGCAGCTTGACATGCTTAGTTTTAAAGAAATACCATTTTTGTTTGACCATGAGAGCTTTTTCTTCAGGGATTTTGGGAAGCTATGGGAAGCATTTTGAAAAATTATGTGATCCCTATAATACCTAATTCTAGACACCTCAAAACTAGTAATCTTTTCTATAAGATTCTCAGTAATAATAAAGCTTTTACCACAGATAGTGACCTTACCGTTATCCAAACTTTCTGCAAAATTATTGGATATGTCCTTGTCAAAGTGATGAAGTTTATCCATATAGGAAGAAATGCCATCATCTTTAATCTTCTTCTAGACAATGGGCTCCTTCCATTTCAAAAACTTGGGTCTTCTCTTTTAATCTTACCACCCATGGCTACTTTTTTTCCAAAAGCTTATTTTCTCAAAATAACAACTCTTGATAGACCTTTCACCAAAAATGTTAAAAGGCTTGGAAAATGTATTGATACACACAACACTAGTCAAAAATAAAATGACCCATATAGCATGCAACCTAAAATATGATTAATTTCCATTCTATCCTTTATGCGTGAGAAGGTCTTTTGTACTTCCCTTCATAAGCTTAATTATCCCTTTCATCATTATTGCAAATTATTTTGGGATGATGGTGGATCTATTTGTATCTTAGGAGGTTTATTAAATATTTATTTAAACCTCTTTCACCCTAACAAATCATGATGTAATCTCGTTGAAAACCCAAGTCGCACCATCCTGTCAGCAATAGTTTTTTTTTCATGGTAGGCATGGCTGACGTGGGTTTCCTCAAACCTACTTATGAGAACATTTATTTTCTAGATGATATGAATTTTTGTCTATGATAGCTTATAAATGCCCTTAATGCAGTAAATGATGTTCATAGAATCACCTTCTAGTTAATGTCTAGTACACCCTTGGTCAGTGGCAATCTTACAATCCTGAAGAGAAATCATGGCTTCCTCCACATGGCATGTCTAGACACTAATTGGGAGGGCCACCACAACAATACATTTACCATTCCCATCTCTAAGGATGTCACCACAACTCACCATTCTTGGGTTACCTTTAGCATCCTTATCAATGTTGTCTTTAGGCTACCCATTAGGAGGGGACATCTAGACAACCCCATCTCTATTACTATCAAGATCCTTATTCAAGGTTGAAAACTTCCAAATACTAATGATTTCCCTATCCTGTAGGCCATCTAGAAGAGTTGGATATTGATCACAGGCTAGGTGCACATTCTCCACAATGTTCCTAATTATCTTAGCTCCAATCACTAGAGGAGGACTCTCTAAAAATATAATTATTATGCTCCTTTAAAATTATTCATATCCAATGAGGGGCAGTGAAAATCAAGGTTAGCTTAGCCAAGTTATGAGAGAAGTGAAAGATCCACTAGTTGGAGAAGTCTCGGAGAGAATTAGGCAGCATCTAGGGAACCTACCATTTCAAGACCAACAAAGATCAAACCTCTCTAGGAAAAGGGTAGTTAAGCAGTAGGTGGGTGGATGAATTAGCATATTCCATACACATATATCATCTATTGGGTATCATGAATCCTCTTTTAGCAAGGTTGGTTCTCAGTAGTAAGAACCTTTTCCTGCACAAAGAGCCAATAGAAAATATTAATTTTAGGGATAAGAGAGTCATTCCAAACCTTAGCCCAAAAAGGAGAGGAATCATGTCTAGAAAGCAAGGAGTAGGCGAAAGAAATAGAGAAGCCTTCATCCAAGTTGAGAGCCTAGACAAGGTGATCAGGATACTTATCTCTAATAAACAAAGGCTTTAGGAGCAAGTTTATTGGAGCTAGGACTAGAGAGAAAATCCTGAGGTCTAACCATCTATTGTCCTTCCAATAGTTAGAAACAAGATTTCTAATCCACCTCTTACAAACCTCCACCACCTGGGAAAATTCCAGATATTGGATCATCAACTTCTCCATTAACCAAAATTCTTCCCATAATTTGATCTTTCTACCATTCCCCAACTACCAATGAGCCCCCTTTGCTACAAGACTTTTAGACAAATCAATTCTACTCAACATAAAAGAAGTGTGCACTCTATGCGGCTAGGTGAAGAAATCCTCTAGGCCAGGGAAGTCATAGAAATATTTGAATTTAAGAATTTTCTTCCATTCTTTCTCATCACCATAGATTCTCCATTCTATTTGGCCAATAAATCCTAATTGAAATCCCTAATTCTTTTAGTACCTAAGCCTCATGATTTATTGGCTTGCATACACTCTCCCTAGCTAACAAATGGACACTATTCTTCTCTTCAGTACCCGACCAGAAAAATATTTTCTGAATTTTCTCAATAAGATGTACAAACATGGAAGGAATGCAAAAATGACTAAGAGCATACACTAGCAGGTTCTTGAGAGAAGACTTGAGAAGAGGGACTTTACGAGCTTAGCTAAGGAGAGAACCTTTCAAACCAACAAGTTTCTTATTAAATCTATCAATCATCCTAGTCCAAAAATAATTTGGAGTCTTAGAACCCATAGTGAGACCCAGGAACATAAAGGGAAAATGCATAATATTATAACCAAGGATTTTAGCCATCCTCTATTGTCTAGAATAAGGAGTATTGATACTAAAAAAAAACATCTCTTTTCCTATATGATCAGTTGACCAAAAACTTTAGTATAAGAAGAAAGAGAAATATTCATATTCATAGCTTCCTTAATAGTAGACGGCCCCATGAGAACTGTAAAATCCATGCACTGCTCATGGGAGCAGGAGAGCTTCTGAGAAGAGGGCTAAAGACCCTGAAGAAAACCATCTTGAAAAAAATTAGAGATAAACCTTCCTAAGCTTTCCACCAGAATAGAAAGAAGAATGGGGAAGATAGGGTCTCCCTAGGAAAGGCCTCTGGAAGGAGAGAAGAAGTTTGAAGAAGCACAATTCACAATAATCAAAGCATAGGTAGTAGAAATGAGCTAATGAATGAGGTTGATGACCTTCACATCAAATCTGAAAGAAAAAAGAAATTTACAAAGGAAGGCCCAATCCATGATGACGTAGGCTTCAGATAAATCAAACCTCATGAGCAATCCCTTGTTTTGAGATTCCTCCAATGAATTAATGTTTTCATGGACAACAATTATGGAGTCTAGAATCTGTCTTCCTTGAAAAAAGCCACTGTGCTGGGGGGAGATAAAAACCTGGAGGATTGAGATAATCCTGAAAGTGATAACTTTGGAAATAATCTTATAGAAGGAGTTGTAGAGACTAATAGGTCTAAAACCATCTGTCGAATCCACACCAGGCCTTTTGGGAATGAGAACAATGAAAGTGGAGTTGGCTTCTCTCAAAAGAGGTCTCAAGCCAAAAACTCTTTGACCACCATAAAAACAACCTTATAGAGAATATGCCAAAAAATTTGAAATAATAATAGAGGGAAGCCATCTGACCTTGGAATTTTCTCACCTTAAAAGGAAAAAATAACTAATTTTATCTCCTAATAGGAATGGATTTCTCTAATCTTAGCATTGGTATCCCTATCAATCAGACTAGGAATGGTCAATAATAGGTTCTCTTGATCCACCAAAGAGAGGGTGGGGTTGGTCAAAAGGAGAGAAGAAAAATAACCTGACAACTCCTTCTTAATATCCTCCTCTTTCTCTAGCTTACCATGGTTTCTTAAAAGGTAGGAAATTTTGTTAGCTTCTTTATGTTTTTCAGCAGCCAGATGAAAGAACCAGGTGTTCTTACCCCTTCTTTTAATCAAAGAGCCCTCCATCTTTGGTACCATAAAATTTATTCCTTAGAAACAATATTATGGTAATCTCCCATCATCGTGTTCTCTTTAGCCTTGTTTTCCTCAGATAAGCCATCCTTCTTGATAATGTCTCTCAGGTCTTTGAGATATGACTGAATAATGGACTTAGACTTGAAGATGTCATAAAAAACCTCCTTATTCCATGTTCTAACTTTATTATTAACCAACTTAAGCTTCTTAACAACCCTGAACATTGTAGTAAAATCAATATGAGTGTTCCACCATTCCACAATTTTACCCTCCAGCTCGGGATGGAGAAGCCAAATTTTTTTCAAATATGAAAGGAATGTTCCTTCTAATATATAGAGAGCTATCAAAAAAAAGAGATGGGGGAATGGTGAGAACCAATTCTATGCAAGGAAGAGAGGGAGAAAGAGTACCAAAGGAGTCAGTCAGTATATATAAGAGTCCAATCAAGTTTGACTTGTATTAGACCATCACCAACTCTTCTGTTAGACCAGGTATAGTTCCCTCCTCTAATGTCAACATCCATGAGTGATTGATTATTAATAAATTCCATAAGATCCATGCTACTATCGATCTGTGAAGATAAACCTCCATATTTCTCAGAATCACTAACAGGAGTATTAAAATATCACATCACTATCCAACTATCATCTGGGAAGCTTCTTCTCATGACTTCTAATCATTTCCAAAACTTGACCAAGACATACTCTAAGTTAGGAGCATAGATGTTAGATAAAACCCAACAAAAAACATCCCTAACATGATTAAACCTAATAGAAATATTATTTCTATTAGCCTCAATGATATCTCTATGAATAGTATTCAAAATCCAAAATGTATCAGTACCACCAAAGGCCACTTCAAAATTGAAATGTATTACACCACAATTCTTAAGCAACTCAATTTTTTCAACTGTCTCTCTATAGATTGTTGTTTCTTAGATAAGGATAATATCTGGCTTATGGTTCCTAGCAAAATTCTTGAGAAGATCTTGCTTATGAGAGTCATTCAAGCCTTTGATGTTCTAGGAGATGATCTTTAGATCTTCATTTCTTACCTAGGGAGAAAACCTCATGGATTGTACATTTTCTCCCATCTTCTATACTCTTTCTTCTTTCCTGGTCTCATGAATTTGTAAGATCTTCTTCCATGCACAAACTTTAAGGTTTCAGTATCAACTTTCCTTTCCCTAGTAGTAACCCTGACTTGCGATCCCCCATGTCCATGGTCCCCCTTTCCTTGTTTCTTATTTTTTCCATGGACCACATCAGGCCATGGCCATCTTCATTATCCTGAGAGGATCCAGGCTCCTCAGGAGAATGTCGACAACATCTCTTAAAGAATGAGATCTCAGGAATCACCTATGAGACAACAATCCCGACATTGTTCTTGAGTTCACTATCTATAGCAGTCTCTTGTTTCCCATCATTATCTACTGATGAATCTCCAACCCTGGATAAGATCTCATTGTCTCCAGCATATTGTTTTTCAGGAGAGCATACCATAATCTCTCCTTCTATTTGAGAATCTAGATCATTCTAACAAGCATTCCAACTGGCTTCATCTCCATAAAATTTCTTGGTATGATCATTTTCCACCATGGGTTGGATTGGAAGATATTCCATAATTTTTTCTAAGACTGTAACAGAGTCCTTAGGAAATTATCCTTTTTCCCCAATGATTTGTTCTTCACCATAACTTGTACTGGATTGATTGGATGGGCCCACCTTGTCCCTTTTTAGGACCTTTCCTTTCCAAACCTTCTTGGTATCTTTATTTTGTTCTAGATTCACCTTCTTCTCCTTCTGGAATCTATTAGGGAAATCCTTTTCTCTATGGCCTGATTTCATGCAAGTAAAATAGGCAAAAGGCATTATTTCAAATTCCACCAATTGTATCCACTTCCCTAGTTTAGACATAATATTTATGCTCTGGGGGATATCTATGGTTTGAAGGAGATTAACACTAGAATAAACATGTCAAGATTTGGAATCCATCATAGGATTAGTAGAGAGAAGTTTCCCAATGAAATAAGCCAACCCTGTGTTGGTGCTCAAATCAACAAATTGGATTTCCTATGGACTTGCCAATCCAATGATGGGAAACCCAAGTGATTTGGCCAACTAACAAGTTTAACCTTGGGGTAAGGTTGAAACTTCTGCAATTCTAGGTCTACGGAACCAAGGCTGGTAGGCCTATACCTTATCCTTTAAGGCTTTTTATAGCAGATAATAAGCGCTATAAATCTCTCCTTCACAAGTATGGAAAGTTACTTTGAAAGGAATCAAATTGTGATAAATTGAATATAACTGTAAAATTGAATGCTTTGTGAGAATAAAAGGGATGTTTTGTCGACATGAATATATAAATGAAGGAATTTTAGAATCTCTCAACAACATGAAACAATGAATCAAATGTCTATCTTTAATTACAATTAGATTAGTGCCTGTATCAACTTGGGCAATAGAGTCAATCCAACATTCAATCATATGTACAACTCTACAAGATAGTATCAAACTATCAACTATCTGACTTCCTTAGATGGAGAGAAGATTAAGATTTGTATTATATCCTTGTTAATTCAAATGAGTTTAACTCCTATGGTTAGGAGACTAGATGAACACGAAGTCAAAAACAAATTAAGTTATCACACACTTCCTGATATTCAAACAATGATATGAGACAATAACTCTTTTGCATAAGCAACTCAAAGACAATAATTGAAATTCCTTCAATAATTGCAAAGGACTAACTGAATGTGGTTAAAACCTTGAACCAAGATAGACAGAAAACACTTATATTTTATTGATTATCAAAAATAGGTACATAAGAATCCATGCCTAGTTGTGATCAAAACTAAAACTATCTGAAATGAAAAATATCAATCCAGATTGTCTTGGAGACATCCCTTCGCAATGTTTCTGGTACCCTTATTTGTATGTGTTTGAAAGGATGTGAAACAAGCTTCAGAGCATTACAACGATTCATCTATAACTAAACCTAATCCCTATGGTCAACAACTGAATAGTCAGAAATACAATTGAGGAATGAATTATCATCCTTTAGAAACAGTTATCGACCAAAGCGGTAATAAAATCATAATAGTTTATTAACAATCTATTATGAATCTTTGATAATATCTTTAACTTTTGCAAGGTAGATTAATGGTCGTTGGCATGCCTTTGGTCTTTCATCTTCATTCTAGATTGCTTCATTTTCATCTTATCACCTGTGAAAACCTTACATGTAGACAATGTTGACGTATCAAATATTCATCAAAACCCTCAATCAACAAAATAATAATATAAAAACATATAAAGACAAATAAAATCCAAGTCATCAGTGCCACTGGGGGATTTTTTTCCTTTATATCAAGTCAGAGATACACGACATGTTCTCATAATGCCTTGGTGGATAACCATCATACATCTCTCCATCGCAAGTAAACGTCAATCGTAGATCAGACATGAACATCATCGTTGATCCCGTAACTCGCCCAGTCTTTAATTTAACTCTGATTTCTTTCCAGTGACCTCACGACTATGTAGTTTCATGATCTCTAATCTTTCATCTTAACCATGGTTCTATTCAGAGACTTGGTGACTGCATCTTTATCTCTTAATGGCTACATGATTTTGACTTTTCAAACTTCACCCGGTGATCACCTGACTATTGTAGATCTTCATATTTAATTGTTCAGTTTCTTAGTGGGGCCGGGACACATGTTGATTGGGCATAATGGCTTATATGTTATATTTTGATCACTTTATCATTAAGTGATTATGCAAGCCGTCCGATCAAAAATTAACATGACTGCTCTTTACTTTAACCCATGGTTTTATCTTTAAACTATACTTTGACCTCAGGTTTTCTTCAGAGATTTGGTGACTGAGTGGTCTCATAGTCTCGAGAACTTTGTTCTAACTTTGATTACATTATGATACTACACAACTGAAAGGATTTCAACTCTACTCTAATCAAACCAGAGTTATGGTGATGGTTATGAATTTACACTAGTCTCAAAGTCGCTTAAGGATTTTGTTAACCCATAGTTTATCTCAAGATTTAGAGACTATCATATGATTAAATTTGCATCCACGGCTCTGATTTAATCCTTGTCCAAGTCATAAAATATATTAAAAAATTAATACCAGACCGTGAAAAGAGCCTAACGGCTATATTTTTGAATTTCAAATATTATACAAGCTATTCAAATATGAAGCTTAGTAGATTTAATTAGAAAAATATAGGGAGATAGATAAGACAAATGCATATGCAGAACAATTTGAATAATAAACCATAAAAAGAAGAAGGAACATAAGCATAAATCAGGATATAAATTGCAAAAGACATTTCCCTGAATAATTTAGCCATTCAAATTTCACTGAGAATTTGGGTTCCACTACCCTAAAAGAACATCCTTGTGCCAATATTCCAGAGGCAAACTAGGAAACTGAATCGAGACCGAAGCAAAAACAAAAAAGGATAAATCATTTAAATCCAGGTTGGGAGACCATTTCTGAAGAGCCAAAAATGATCTGTCAACCATCCAAGGGCCTTCCCACAAAATTTTAGACTTATCTTCCTCATGAGAAAATTTAAAGGAGAAAAATACTTTGAACATAGCAGCAATATCAACTTTCCCCTTATGGAACCACTTCTTCCGAGTATATTGTCTAACCACTTCGATATTGGGTCGAGGCCCCACAAATTGCCCACTAGTATAAGAGCCATTGACTCTCCCTTATCTGGATTTGAGAGAATGTTGATATCTGGGAATGAGGATTTACCTGTAGGTTTCACCCTGAACAAAGAAGACCACTTTCCACCAACTTCTTTCTTTTTCTCAAGTGCGTCAGACACAGTGTTCCCCACTTTAAGACCCATCACCTCTGGCCAAGGCCCACCAGCATGAGATATAATGTTTCCCCATTATTATAGTTATCAACATCCTTGGTTGACTTTATTCCATTCTAACCATGACCCGATGACCCTCAAGAAAGTAGAGCCCCACCTATAGTGTTGGTCGAAAGAAAATGACCCACATCCATAGCTGAACCAGCTGCAGGGGAACAACTATAGCCAGACCCGCCATTCAAATTTTAAATCATTTTCTTGCTCGATGACTCCGCCATGACTACTCCACCTGTAACTAGGCCCCTATACATATATTTTATAATTGTTGTAATTGTTAGGTGAGTATTGAGGTAAGTATTATCTTTATACACCTTGTTTTTATTTAGTTTATTTAAAATGGGATTGTGTGTAATATTAATTTAATGTAGTACATTAGTATTTAAAATTAAAAAATATTCCTTATGTTTTTTGTATATTAATTTCCTCGTGTCGAGAGTCACTCAGTGGGGCATTACACAAATTCTCGGTTGTATTTATCTTTCATGCCGGTTCAGACCAGGATTTCTCATAAATAATATGATCCTACTCACAAGAGAAATTCTCACATGTTACCTTCTCTCCAATATTATAAGCAAGAGCATCAAGACAATCTTACAATGGTTAAAAACAAATGGACTAAACCATATGGTCTTAACAATGAGAAAGAAGATATTCTTATTGTAGCCCTATCAAAATAAATTGAATCTTTGAAACTAAAATTGAAGACATAAAGGGAGAAAAAGATAGGCCATCCAACAAATCCTCATTAAGGTCAATCTTTTCTTTTCTTTATGATATCATTTCATCCATATCCTCATCTCCTTTAGACAAAATGACTACTTCACAACTTCACACCAATCCTATCTTTGATCAAGAAAAATCTCACATCAATCCCATCTTGGATCAAGATCAACTTCATGACTTACCTATCTTTGATCAAGATCATCATCATGACCATAAGATATTTGATCAATAGTCTATCTCATAACCTCAAGAGAATCTAATATATTATCAAAAAAATCAAGAGGAATCAATCCTATCTCAACAATCATCATCACATGACAATAACAAAACAGAACATCATGATCTTGAAACTCGTATCTCTTTGGCAAACACAAGTGTATCTAAGTGTCTATTAGATAGATCATTTACTCCTTTGGGACAATCTTATGAATCAAAATTGGAAGAACTCCTTCAACACAATCTCATCATGTCTCCTCAAACCACTTCATGTGTTGCTTTATTCTTGACCAACTATTCTGCCTATCATAGACATAATGGATATGAAACTTTAGATTGCATGTAGTTGAAACACAAAATCCAAGATCTCATAGATGATGACATAATTAAAATTGAAAATCCTAATGAATCATATAATGAAGATACTACTCTCGATAAATATCTAAATCACAAACCTATAACTATTATTGGTCCTCATGTAGACTCCACTTCTTCCAACATTCATACATATTATAAAGAAGAAAAGCCATCCAAACTTCCTCCATCAAACAAAGAACCTAATGCTTTTCATGCTAACTGTGTCTACCCTCAAGGACTACCTCTAAAATATATGCAAGATAATTTTCATATGGTGGCAAGTCTTTTTTAGGATTTAAATATCATAGACCCTGTTGGAGTTTAAAAACATTTATGCATTTAAAATCTACCGATATATTTTGAGACTGATTTTATGAGTGGTTAGCTCCAAGTATGAAAGCTCTACAAGGTAACTGGACCAACTGTAGAGACAAGACTACCCTCTACACTTTTGACTCTATTAAAACAAGGTGGGTACACCTAAACCAGATAAAATACAAATCTTTACAACTCTTTATCACTCTGGATTATGACAACATATGATGGTAAGAAAGTACTGAATGATAACAAGACATTCATTGACTCTCCATTACCATGAACGATCTGATGAAGGGGACTCCCCTTAATACCACAAGTACACGACAGAAACAAAGAGAAACAACAGAAATTTGCTAGAACAAAAAATTGGCTTCTTATTGGCTCCACAAATGTGGAATTACAAACTTTAGAATTACAATATCAAAAGCCACATGGGCATCCCTTACAATAATCTGTAAGACAAAGCCTCAAATAACCACCCAGAACTGCCCTAGAAAACACCACGGGCCTTCCTTAAATAGGCAATTTTCCACCG